>JAJMDI010000169.1:0-65405 GCA_030573535.1 Hanseniaspora occidentalis var. citrica
GAATAGATTAAAACATCTCCTTTCCTACATACAATATTGTTTGTACTGTTTATATCAATATAAGATTAAGATAAAATAAATAAATAAATAAAAACCATCAAAAAACGTGAGTCAATTATGGATTCATTAACAGATAAAATGAAAGAAACCGATATTAAAGCGGAACCTATTGAAAACATTAAACTTTCTGATTTTCAAAAAAAAAAATGCAAAAAATATGTTGTTCCAGAAACGAAATTTGAGGTAAATGAATCCCTTGAACCAGTTAAATATTTATATATTGGATCTGAGGATACTGAGATTGAAAATGCTTGGTTTGACAATATTTTAAACAAAAAATTCATTACTTTGGACAAGAGTCCAAAAGAACCTGAGCCTGAAAAACCGGCATTTTTTACAAGTGACTCAAATAAACCTGTTTTTGGTTCTTCGTTCAATTTCTATGGTGGGTCTACATCAAACTCAAATTCAGCATCTGCATTCTCACCAGCACCTGTATTTTCTTTCTCAAACCCATCGACATTACCTGTCTCAAACCCATCTGTTTCACCTGTCTCAAAACCACATGATGGACACACCGGCTTGGATATCAACTCCAAATATTTCTTCTATAGATACGGGTTGGGTTTTGATAAATTGATTGCATTCCGTGACGATTTGACTAAATTGGCTTATCAGGTCAACTATAAAACGTTGACTTGTTCATTTGTTTTCCAAAAATATGTGTGTCCATCATGTTTTGAAACTGAATGTGATTGTTATGTCAGATACTGTCCATTAATGTCATTTTCAACAGACTCAAAATTTTCTGCTTTTGCTTTTACCTTTGATTCATCGAATCAAGCAAAGATGACCTACGAAAACAATAATTTCCCTATTGTCAAATCTTTAGAAGGTAGTCCTCTTGAAGCATTTGTCTCATTTTTGGATTTTGTTGCTGAGGAAATTGAAAGAAAACACCACTACAACAGATTTTTCATTCAATAGATCATACATGATTGGTGTGGGATTTTTCGAATTCACAAAACATAATTTTGATGTATTTAAATTTTCTATAAGATGTAAGTTTTTTGATGTATTTTGTGGGATACTTGACAAAATAGACAAGTTCTGGAAAGTATGACATTCTATTCCGAAACAAGTCCTCTCCAAAATTTATGTTCTGTATCGCATTATCTTGTTAAATCAGAGCAGTGTAAATGTCTTTTATTATCATTACAGCAATAAAACAACTCTTTCATCAGTAATGTGCTATTTTGATCTTCTTTTTCCAAGATGCATTTCATGACAGATCAAGCCAGCAACTGTTGTCAGCCTTCTTCATGTAACTGTTAACTACAAATGGTTTGGCTTAAAAGCCCTTC
Organism: Hanseniaspora occidentalis var. citrica; assembly: GCA_030573535.1. NCBI lineage: Eukaryota > Fungi > Ascomycota > Saccharomycetes > Saccharomycodales > Saccharomycodaceae > Hanseniaspora > Hanseniaspora occidentalis. The sequence continues at coordinate 1,365 of JAJMDI010000169.1, forward strand.
CCTAAAAATTGCTATCACACATCACTATTGCTATCGTGAATCCTTAATTCTCTTTAAATTCAGCAAAAAAATTTGAAGATCAACAACAAATAGTTTTATTGGTATTGTTTAAAAGCTTTTTTATACTTCTATAGTTAAAAACCTGTGCATATCCTTATTTTTACTTTTACCCTTTATCGAAATGCGATGAGAATTATTTACAATTTACAAATAAAGAAATTTATTTTTTACAGTTGAGACTTACTTTCTTGATTCATCAAAAAAATAAATAATTGTGACCCTCTGTTTGGTACTAGAAATAGGAAAGTGAAAAATTGATTAAAATATTTATTGAACCCTTTTGTACCATTTTATTTTTATATCAATAAAAACTTATTTCTTGATAAAATATCAATTGTTGGTTTGCCTTTACCTTAAAATAAATATCTTTTATTGAGCAATTCAATTTATTAGGGCTTTTACTAAACTCTATAGCACATACACCAGTGACATTATATATATAATTGATTTATTTTTTGAACAAAAAATATTTGCCTAAAAATGGAAAGAAAATTTATGAATATATAAAAACTAAATATATTTGATGTTTTCAAATTTTGAATGAATTTGTATGGTTTTTATTTTTAACGGTCCAACATATACATTTGCAATCAGAAAAAACCCACATCAAGAAAGTGGTAGCATTTTGATGAAACTTACACTAAGCATGGAGTCGTTAACAACTAAAATGAAAGAAACAGATATTCAAGCTGAGGCTACGGAAAACATTGAAAATTCGGATAGTTTGAACAACACCAATATTAACAATGAAAGTACTGAAGGCTCAAAAGATTCATCTGCTTTGAAAAAAATTGATAAATTTTCTGTTCCAGAACTAAATTTTGTTATCACAACTACAAATATTTGGATCATTAAAATGGTTATATGTTGGATCAGAGGACGCATCAACTTCTGACTCATGGTTTGATAACATTCTGATACAAAAATTTATGAGATGTGTAGATTATAGAGAGTCAGATAATCATTACAATCGTGATCAGTATACTTCAAAATCACAATGTGTTCAAACAGCACACTTAGAAGGATACAATGCGTTGAACATAAACTCAAAAGTTTTTCTTTATAAAAATGGCTCTGGATTTGATGAATTGGTTAAATTTCGTAATGATTTGGTTAAATTGAGCTATCAAAAAAATACCAAAAGTTTGAGCTGTTCATTTTTTGTTTCAAGTTATACATGTCCTTCGTGTTTCAAGTCTGAATGTGACTGCTACGTTAAATACTGTCCACTTGTAACTTTCTCAACAAATCAGTTAGACTATGGGTACAATTTTCATTTTGAGGGACCTATAGGTACTAAAATTCAGTATGGATCAAAAGATAATCGTATTACCGAAAGTTTAAAAGGAAATCCACTTGAATCGTTTACTAAATTTTTTAGTTTTGCTACTGAAGAAATTTCAAAACACTATGGTTACAACAGAATTTTAATCACATGATTAGAAAAAATTGCTTAATTTTCTACATTTAAAAAGACCACATGATATCTGATGGATTCAGTAAGCTCAAGTTTTTTTCTAGTTTCAGTTTTTGCAAAATACCTTATATACTCTTATCATTGCCACTTTAAACATCTATTAGCAGTATTTAAAAACATCTAAATAATATTTTAAAAGTTTTACAATGTTCATAATGTTCATAAAATTCTTAATTTACATTTCTATGATTCAAAACCTTGAGTTGAAATTTCAAATGCTTTTTTCAATCTGATATGCTCTTCAACTATACCCTGTTCATGAAATAACTACTTCTAATAGGAAGAAGGAAAAATAAGGTAAGAAAAATAAAAAAAACTTCTTAAATTTTAATTTAGTTTTTAAATTAAAAGTTATTGATGTATGGTAATTGAACCAGATAAAAGTCTGCACAGCTTAGAAACGTATGGCAAAGTAAGACAACATGTAGATGTTGCAGCCCCTAAAATTATCAACAATGTCTGAAAAAGATGTTTTGATTTGATCTTTAATTAATCAAAAGTACTAGACTGCATTTAAAAAAAAACAGAGATCAAACAGGTTAGCTATATCGAGCAAAAATTAAATCATGATATAAACTGAATATTTATTAAACCTAAATTGTTTTTTTAAACTGGCAATTAAGTTAAAAAGATATATATATCCATGCATATGTATCAATGTTTCTTCATTAGATTTAAGTAATATTTCATTATATATAAAATTGTATGGAAATTAAAAGGAATAAAAACCACCAGCAAAAGACTTGATTGTTCTCATGACATTTACACTGAACATGAATAATGTGACGAACAAAATGAATGAAATTGATTTAGATAATGAATCTGTAGAGAATATTGAAGTTGCAGATACTTTGGACAACGCAGACACGAAAGCTGATGATGTTGAAAATGTTGAATGCTCTGATACTTTGAATGGACAAGAAGAAGTTAATACCAAAAATGTAGATGATTCAAAAAAGACAGGAACTAAGATTGAACATGTTCAAAATGTTCAAAATGCACCTACCTCGAAAAAATTTGATAAGTTTGCTATTCCGGAACTAAAATTTGAAATCACAACAGAAATTGGGCCATTAAAATATTTATATATGGGTTCGGATGATACTGATGGTTTGGATTCATGGTTTGATAATATGTTGATACAAAAATCTGTCAAACTTCAAGAAACAAAATCATTAGAGTATAACAATTATAATTACTATGCGCAGATTTCAAGCTCTCAACCGGGGCAAATAAACTTGGATTGGTACAATGTCTTGGACATGAGCTCAAAAATATATTTTTATAAAAAAGGAACTGGGTTCAATAACTTGATTGCGTTTCGTGATAAATTAGTTAAGATGTGCTACCAAGTAAACTACAAAAATTTGTATTGCAGCTTCACTTCGAATAATGATACATGTCCTTCTTGTTTCAAAACAGACTGAGAATGTTATGTCAGGTACTGTCCATTATTAGTATTTTCAACATCTTCAACAGGTTATGGATACAGTTATTCCGTCGAGTCACTTAATGATGCAACTATTCAATATGACGAAGGAGACACTCGTATCAACAAAAGTTTGAAAGGTAATCCACTTGAAACATTTGTTAAGTTCTTAAGTTTTGTTGATGAAGAACTTGCAAAAAAACATAAATACAACAGAATTTTGATCACATAATGAAGAAAAGGCTTTTAATTTTTATTTTTTTATTTTTTACTATATACATGATGAATTTACTATGTAAAATCTATTTCTCTGGTGTTAGTTACTACCACCGACTATAAACACCTTGAATGATTGTTTCTTCGAATTGAACATCGAGACATTAATTCTAAGTTTTTCTAACTCTGCGTATAATCAATATGTAATTAAAATGCACAACATCGGTTTTTTAAATACAGATACAGTAAATAAAAGAAGTAATTGAAGATGATCGTGAAAATATTGTTAAACAAATTATATTCGTTTATATGGGTGTAAACAATTATATATTGAAGTCTAGGCAGACTCACTGGCATCGAAAAATTCGTCACTAGTGTTGGTTGAAGGTTTATCGGTGGAATCTGTAGCGGCGTCCACTGTGACATCACTCATTTTCTCCAAGTCTTCGATAACCGTTGGCTTGTCTTCATATTCATCTGATAAATCGGCTTCAGTTCCTTTAGCTGGATCTTTCATATTATTTTGATCGACTTGCTCACCTGTCTTACTCTCCAAAGATTCCTCGTCTTCGTATTCACCCTCTTGTAAAGTATCTTCTTCGACAATTTTGGTGTTGTCTGAGTAGAACTTTAGTTTGTTGGAGTTCATGTCAGACTTGGTTTTTCTGTGACTATGTCTCAATCTACGTCTTTCATCATCGTTATTAGAAAGTCTTCTTCTTCCCGAACCAGCACTATTGTTTCTTAGTTCGTCTAACAAAGATCTGGCTCTGTTGGAGATATCTTCAGCTTGATTTTCAGCACTAGAGCCCATATTCACTATAGTTCCGGCAGATGGCGTAGGCGATTGCCTAACGGTATCTTTAGATGTCACTTTGTGGTTTTCCGGAGAGTATACAATTGAGCTCGAAGAACCAGACGAATGAATATTTTCCTGAAAGTTGTCCAATATGTTGCTTGGAGATCTGGTATGGCTGCTTCTGTCAGATAATTGCTTTCTGGCACGAGCTCTATTTCTAGCACTTGCAGAGTCGGGTTTGCTTGGTGCAGCATTTTTCAATTTGTTCAAAAGTTTATCCATGACGTCCCTATCGTCTTCTTCCGCGTCACCAACTTCAGAATTATCACACTTAGAACCATCTTTTTCCTTGGCTAGCTTTTCCCTCGCAGCTTGTTGTTTTTGTTGCTCTTCAATCAGCTTCTTTCTTCTTTCATAAGATCTTTCTTCTTCTTCCAGTTTCAAATTAAATTTTTGACATTTTTTGTACTCATTGATGAAATCTGCAAACTTGCTGAAAAAAGAGTTCTTAGCAAACTTATCACCTGTATCTTCTCCAAACATCTTCATCAAACTTTCAAACTCCATAATACTTAACATAATTTCATCATGGATAAGTTCCGATTTCTTTCTTGCCTCGGGTAAAACAGGTAAAACTTTTTGTAACACACGATCCCATGGATGGAATTTGGAAGAGTCACTTAAATTACCAATTTCAAGACTTTGAGCAACATTGTTAACAAAGTTACAATACTCTTTGCAATCATGCTCCAATTGTTCAATCGAAACTTTCACAACTTCCATAACAGGTTCCAAATCCTTAATAAAGTCGTTAAACTCTGGGTAATTCTCACGAATAATATTTTCAACGTAATTTAAAAAGGTCAACTTGTTCTTTTCGTCTTTAATAAATGTCAATCTTTGTAGAGTACTCAACTTGAAACCTTTGGCTTGTTTAGATGAGTCATTCATGAAATTACCTACGGCTAAAATAACATCAAATACCCCCCTTAATGATTCAGAATTCTTGATACAATCCACAGCTTTATCAATTTTTCTTAATTTGACAACTAAATCTGTGTATTCTTTTTCAAAAGTCGAAAGTAATCTGATAGCTCTCATTCTTGATGGCCAATAGCTTTGCAAATTAACCATTAAAGAAACAAAAATTTGATCAGCCCTCTGCAACTCGGAGATGTCTTTTTCAGGAGCTTTTGCATCTTCAACTGCGGATATAGACTCCCAATCGGTCATATATGGTGCATAATTTCTAGCCAAATTGACAGAGACATTGCAAATTTCTGATTTTGATAAAAATTCAATGACACTGATCGATCCCAATATATCTTTTTCACATCTCAAAATTTTCTTGATCAATTCTTCAGGCAATAGGGAGGCAAATGAATGCAAATTAATCCCAAATTGTTGAGAAACATCTCTGGACAAAAACGTGATTTTATCCAAATCCTGCTTTTTCTTTGTAGCTAACTTCTTAATTTCCCTAGCGGCAAAAGCATCTTCAAGTCTACTCAAAACACCTCTATCATATAGATCATCTGCATATTTCTCAGGTTTTTGATCCTTCCAAAAAGAATTGCCAGCATCATCAATTTTTTCCCAATGAAGTTGTTTCAACTTCTTTTTAGGACGAGGATATCTTTCAAACAAAGAGTTTTCACCACCCATCCCTGGAAGCTTACTACCATTTCTGAACGTAGCATTGCTTTTCATCATGAAAGGAGGGGGAGGTGGTGGTGCACCGGCAGATAATCCCATAATTGGTGGGAAAGGAGGAGGAGGTGGTGGTGCACCGGCAGATGATCCCATACTTGGTGGGAAAGAAGGAGGTGGTGGTGGTGGTGCACCCAAAGATGAGTTCATACCTGGAGGCAAAGGTGGTGCAGGAGGTGGAACTGTAGCCGCACCAGTGTTTGGTTCTTTAGTGCTTCCGACTACAAATAATCCACTAGGTGGTAAAGGTGGTGCAGGTGGTGGTACTGAATTGCTAAAAGTTGGAGGAGTTATTCCTGCTGCTGAAAAAATTGGGGGTGGTGGAGGCGGTGGCGGAGGTGGCACAGTTGCAGCTAAGACATCGGTTATTTTTTTGGATGAAGTAGAATGATTATCATGTGAATTTGTTGAAACACTAGTTCTAGATGGTGTTTTTGCGGCAATGCTGTATCCAGCTTCAGATGTTGTTGAGTGAAGAGTACCCACATCGGTTAAAGAAGAATTCGACAAACAGTCATTGTCTAATTTGGAGTCATTGTATAATGAAGATTCAGAAACAGAATTACTTCTACCATGAGCTTGAGCATTTTGAGTTGGGTTTTCGTCAGAGTCTTGTAGAACGTACGCACCAGATTTTGATTTTTTCACTCTGTTAATAAACGATTTTCTATGATATTTATTTCCCCTAACGGTATTCGCTACGGATTGATAGCCTTCGCTATTGGCTGATGAGTATTTTTCAGACAACGAAGATAAAAATGAAGTGTTTGCCATAACAGAAGATCTAACAGAACTGTTTTCTTCATCGCTGCTAGATTCTGATGATGATGATGATGATGAAGAAGGAGAAGAAGGCACTGAAGGACGGTTTTCCAGTTCTGTAACCTTCTTATTCAAATCCAACAAAGTTTCATTCAAATCATCTAACCTTCTTTGTAGTACCGAAGGATCAACTGTGTTAGTATCGTTGGAGTGCTGCATTAAAGAATCTACCATTTGGAAAGTTTGAGCATCAATGTTGAAAGAAGAACCAAATTTTCTCTCAAGATCGTCTAATAATTGAAGAGCAACACCTCTTTGCTTTGCAAGAAGTTCGTTGACTCTCGATTCAGCATTATACTTAGAAATATCGTTGCTCTCACTCTGTATATTGCTCAACATTTGCTTCAATCTGTCCAACTTTTGAACTATAACTACTTTTTCGTCAGGCTGAGTTACCTTACTTGAATTTATGGTCTCCTTCAATTTTGGAGCTTCGTACTCGCTAAAATTGGTACCTTCCAAAATTCTGGCTTCATTCTCAATATCTTGCATTCTGGTTCTCAGCATTTTCAGTCTTGAATTTGAATCCTTGGAAGGTGTGGAAGAAGAGGATAATGCCTTTGCTACAGTTGGAGGAACAGAAAGAGGTTTGACACCAGGATCTAATTTTGTCAGTTTTCCTTCTCTTTTTTGCAGCATATCCTGGATAACCTTAATTCTATCAGGGTTGATTGGAGAAGGACTCACACTTTTTTCATCATAATCATAGTTAGAATTGTTTCCTGTGGATAATAGTCTTTGTTTTTCAACTTCAAAAGTGTGCTTCTCCAAGATCATTTTTCTCTTCACTTCATCTAACTCTCTTTGCAGCACCTCTGTTACTCTTTGATTTTTTTCAAGAATTCTATCCCTTTCTTCAATTTCGTTTTGTAATTTGCCAACTAATCCGTTTTCAGCTTTTTCCAACTTCTCAGCTAGATTATCTCTTTCAGCCTTCACTTTTTCCAAATTTTTTGTCAAATCTCTTGTTTCCAAAATCGCTCTTCTGGCAACTTCATCGGTTTGCATAGAATCAATCAATCTTTGAATGACCATATTGAAAGAAGATTCCCCATCCAAAGAAGACATAGTTGCACTTGAAACCAATACATCTATAATTTTTAGCTTTTGGTTCATGCTTGAAATATCTGTGCTGTCTAGCTTCTGTGCACTAACAAGGAAAAGATGCTGCATTAGAGATATTATATGTTTCCCAGCGTCGTCGTCTTTGTGATGTTGCCACATCGTTGATAGCAACTGTACCGGGTTGTCCATATCGACGTTTTCAGCTAAAGATTGGTTAGAAAACAATTGATTATAATCATCTGCAGTGTTATCTTCAAATATTCTCAACTGAATATTCAACTTTTCATAATTCAACAATTCTAGCTTTTGCATAATCTTGGAAAAACCGTATGTTTTGAATTTGCATCTTAGCAAAGTTCTTTGTTGGAAATCAGAAGGAATATTACAAAGTTCATTAATCAACAACATGGTTAAGTGGCAATATTCTAATAAAGCATTTTCACCACCATTTTTTATTTCGTCTGATGCACCAACCAAGGAGCCCATCGCACCTCTACCGTCTAAAGTGTATTCTAAAACTAGCAGCCAGGCTTCGATTTTTTTTATCTGATGGGCAGCTGAAACACGGACTTGCTCTTTAACGTGATCCAGCAGTATCGACTTACGCGGATTGTTTGATGAAAGTCTTGCTTGAATGTGAACACTAGAACTCACAGGTGATTCTTGATCTAAACAATCCAAAACCATGTTGTAGTATTTATGATTTTGCCACTCCATGATGAATGCCAACATCTCGGTTGCCATTCTTCTAGTAGCAATTCTTATTGACAATAACCCCTCTGAAATAGCATCAACCAATAATTTGGAGCCTGCAGATTCGTTGGCACCTTCTCTTAAATTCAAAATTGTTTTCAAACATTTGAACAAAAGAGTTTCTGTTTCTAGTTGCGTTTCGTTCAAATAGGATTGCATAAATGTTGTTGCACTTGTTGGAGTTGCCGGATAATTTTTTTTATAAAATTTCAACAACACATTTGCTATAGCAATGTGACCTTGGTCATCCAAAAACCCTAGAACCCAGTTCAAAGGTTGTGTTCTTAAAGAAACCCACAAATCTTTCAATTCTTTGTTACTTAGCGTGTTATTGATTAAACCCCTCACATAATGGGCTGGTGACAACTGAGAGGGTTCCGGTGAGTTCAGAGTACCAGAACTTAGATTTCTTGTTTTCATCTTATATACATGTTGGTTCACCCCCTTGGATGCGTTTGTACTAATACTTGTATTACTTGACACTCTATCAGGACTTATGTTTTGCTGTTGTTGTTGTTGGACTGTTTTTTTTCTTTGACCAATTATCTTTAAAGATGTTCTTGGAGACACGTTCTTTGTACTAGTGGAGGCTGTAGTGATTGGAGTCAGTTGCACATTCGTGTTCATGGTAGAATGGTTATTTGTGTATATGGAAGCAGCCGATGAAGTTGCAGATGGCGAAGACATATAATGGTTTTTCGAGTTTTGATTGTGTATCCCTTTCTCTTTATATTTTTTATTCAATTTTTTCAATTCTGATTGTAAATCTTGCTGAACTAACAGCCACTTTTTATCAACAGAGTATTGTTTCAGCTGATTCTGAGCTGGGGTGGGTAAACTGTGGAAATCTCTTTTTTCCATCAACTCGTCAAACATTTCTTCAATTTCATCTGGATTACTTGGTTTTTTAATATCAATTTTCCCGTCAGGACCCATGAATTTCTGTAAAGCAGAAGTCCCCATACTGTATGAGTACATACTTTGAGCAGATGAGGTTTGATACGTATATTGTGTTGCTACGTCATTGAACTCGTTTGACTCTGAAGACCTGTTGGAAGAAAAAGTGTTGTGTCTTGAAGGAGACATATTGGGATCCACCGTAAACTCCTGTGAAAAAGGCTGTTGCAGATAATCGGTGTTATAAGATGCACTGTCGCTCTTCCCTTCCAAAGTTGCCAATGTAACATTATTGACTGAGTTGTACGTAGTGGCTCTACTTAAAGGTTTAAGTGTTGATGCGTATGATTTCAATGAGTTGGAACTGTTTTTGTGATGAAGACCTCTTCTCGGAGAGCCCATTGGAGACCCATCATATGCATGATAAATTGAATGAGGTGGCTGCAACTGAACAGGATCCAGCGGTTCACTGATCTGGATCCCGCCAGACTGGTTTTTAGAAGACGATGCTCCAAACTTTCTAAGATTGGAAAATAAACCCCCATTACCACTCGTACTGCCTCCACGATCTTGTCTTCCCGGTGTATTCTGATTATGAGACATTAACTAAATATACAATATTTCTTTAAAACTGTTTCCTATTAGGCGTTTGATTTGCTTTTTTTATACCTTTGGGCTTGTGTCTTGTTTTTGTGTATTTGTGTACTTGTAAATTTACACCAGTATGTTCTTGATTATGTGTATTTTGGCGTTCTTCTTCTTTGTTATCTTCTTTTCTAGTTTTTTGATTAACAAATCACTTTTGTTTATGAATTGATTTGTTATTAGTGTGTATGTGTGTGTTTTTTTGGTTGCTAGTTTTGTTCAGTGTTGGTTGTTGGATTGGTTTACTTTTGTCGTTGTTGGGATTTGTTTACATTTTTTTTTTTATTTTTAGAATAGTTAAATCTACCTTATTTCTTGCAGAACAAATTTGAAAAGTTTGTTTTTTTATTTTTTGTGAATTTTAAAAGAGAGAATTAAAAAAAAAAAAAAAAACCACGCAACTTACCCGCATTATAAATTTAACATCAGCAGAATTACTTTCAATTATGACGTATCTGCGACTCAGGTTTTTTTTGCTTTGTTAAAAAAATGTTTATCTTTTGAAAATGGTTTTTACTGCTTCAAGGCATCGAATCTCATTGCCCCCAGATTCAATTACCACATGTTAAAAGTAATCAACAAGACTAGAACACGGCCAATCAAAAGAATTGACAATATAGGACTTCCTTTTTCAACATCAATCAAGAAGAGTTCTTTCAAATGTGTTAATTATTTTTATCATTAGGAGTGTGTTGTATTTTTAACCGTCTATAAACTTATAAATGAGATGATATCTGTATATACAATTGTGCTATTACATGATATAGTAGATGCCTATCGCGAGGGACCTAAAAAAACATTTCATTTTCTTTCTTGTCTTACTGTATTGCTGAACACAGTAAATAATATAATGTACAATGGTTTTTGTGTGTGTGTGGGGGGGTTTCTTCATATTCAAGTCCTTTAAATAGTGGAAGAACTTAGGAAACATAGTTCCAGAATTTTTCCCACAGGTTGTTAGGCACTCTATCTTCTTCCCAGACAGTAGAGTCGATTTGTCTTCTATCACTGTCGATATCGATTTCATCGGCCGCCAGCAAGAATTTACATTTGTAGTAAATTTGAGCTCCAATAAAGGCAATGACAAAAAAGATCAATGAGATGTAAGCAGCGAAAAAGTCTGAGACATCAAATTTAGGAGTGAAAGCAGTGAAACCTTGAACAAAGATAATCAACAACAAGAAACCACCACTGTAATAGGCACCGTAAATACCACCCTTGGCTTTGAATGGCAAGTCGTCTCTGGAAATACCCTTGGCTTTCAAAGCAGCAATAAATCTGATGTGACAGAAGGAAATAAACAACCATTGGATACAACCGGCCAAGGAACTGATGTTGATCAACCATTCCAAAGCTTGGTTGGCATTGTTGTTACAGATCAAGAAACCTAATAGACCAAACAAAGAAGTGAACAAAACAGAAAAGACAGGAACACCTTGTTTGTTACAGTAAGCAAAAATTTTTGGAGCTTGGTTGTTTTTGGCAATGGAGTACATGACTCTTGAACCAACCATCAAATCAGAGTTGGCAGCGGAAATCAAAGTCAACAAAACAATGGCATTGAAAATACTTGGTAAAACATGAACACCGGCTCTTTCAATGGAAATAACAAATGGAGAAGAGGCAATGTAGACAGAGGAGTCAGTAGAATACAATCTTGGATCGTTGTATGGGACCAACAAACCAATGAAAAAAATGGAACCAATGTAGAAGATGACTAATCTGTAGAAAACTTTGTCGAATGCTTTGGCAATAGCAGATCTGGATTTGGCTTCACCTGCAACAACACCAACCATTTCACAACCTTGGAAAGAAAAGGCACTGTTGACTAAAGAGGAAACGAAACCCAAGAATTTGGCAGTGCTTGGATCTTTGGAAATGATACCTGCAAAGACACCTGGGTCTCTCCAGTATCTGAAACCAACTTTACCTTCTGCACCCGCACCACAGACCATACACAAGGCAAAGATCAAGTAACCAATGATGGCCAGAACTTTGATAGAAGATAAAACAAATTCAACTTCACCGTAAATGGAGACTTTGGCAAAATTGGCTGCGGTGATTAGAACCCAGAAAAGTAAGATCCAACCCCACAAAGGAACTGCACCGGTCCAGTAGGTGATGATTTGAGGAATAACAGAGATTTCAATGGCATAGGTGATAGCCCAATTCCACCAATATAGAATGGCATTACTCCAACCAAAAGCAGGAGACAAAAATCTATCAGGGAAAACAGTCAAAGAGGAGGAAACAGGGATGAAAGTGGCCATTTCACCTAAAGATTGACAGATAAAATAGACAATACTGGACATCCAGATATAGGAGATTAAAGCCGAAACAGGACCTGCGTTGGCCAATGGTTCACTGATACCAACGAACAAACCAGTACCGATGGTACCACCCAAAGCAATCATGGACATGTGTCTGGCCTTCAACCCTCTTTTGACTGTACTTTCACTGATAGTACCTTCAGTTTGTTCTTCATCACCGGCACTTTCGTAAAATTCTTCGTTCGATTTGATTTTCTTGGTAGAGTCGGAGTTGCTGTATGTGTTCATGGCGTAGGATTCAGTTTGCGAACTGACATCTGGCGAATTACTTGGAGCATATGATGACTTTCTGCGTAGAGACATTATTATTGTTGTTGTTGCAACTATGTTTTTTGCTTGGTTTTTAGTTCTCAGTATTCTGTATGAGATTTGAAAAAGTAGAGGAAAGGCCTACACACAGGGAGTCTACATTCTAAGAAGTACAACAAATGGATTGTACTACCTCGATAGCTCGACTTGATAATAAGTTGGGTTAAAAGGCTGGCAATATATATGTACTTACAAATATTCCAAAAATGGTAACATCTTAGAATGACTAATTTCTTAAAAATATTTTTCTATAACCCATCTTTATTTATAATCCTCTTCCCACCTAGGTCTGAGCATTAATGTACATCTTCTCGATAAACAATAATATGAATAATATAAATTTACATCTCAATTATCGTTATGTCATCATCAACATCATTTTACAGTGTCAAAAATAATACTAATTTTTTTTTCTTGCTTTTCTTTTCTTTTTTTTTTTATTTTTGTTGTTGTTCGTCAAGATACAGGTTTTTTTGCGCACCACTATTTTCTCAATTTTTTTTTCTTTGACTGTTTAGCCACGCACAGTTTTAGAAATACGTGACAATTTTCCGTTGGAAAATGAGAAAAAAAAAACACAAACTGAAAGTTGTGGCTTTCTCTTCTTTAGCTAAATAGACACGCAGATCTCTTATAAGTATATTCATGACATCTCAACAACGATACTATTAAAAACTTGAGAACGGCAACAGTTTTCTGGCAGGTGCTCACAGTTCTGTCATACATTTTCAATCTGTTGGGAACAGTTCTTTCTCCAGATTTTGTTCGAGTTTTCGCTCTTGTTTATGGTAGTTGCAGTCGTTTGAGCAGTTCTTAGACACATTGAATAAATGTTCAGACGGCAATAATGCGACATTTTGCATCGGAATTATAGAAATTGAACACACACACACACACACACACGTCCGTTAGACGCACAAAAAACGTCATTTAAACAATACTTGATATGTATCTGGTAAAGAAAGCAGGTTGGTCACCCGTTTTCTTTAAAAACAGTCAGTAGCAAGGATATGAAAGTGTTACTCTCTTTATATGCTGTTTTTTCTTAAGTTTCTATGATTTAGTATTAAAGAGTCATTGCTCGCCATCAGGTCTCTGGAACATATAAATATATTCTGAGTCTTTTTACCTTTCAAAGTCAAAATTTTTGAATCCAAAAGATCCAAAAAGTCATGCAATCTTTTAGGACATTTCGAGTAACAATGTCAGTATAGATTATAACACCGATATTGTGCAGAAAAATTTACACATAAAATTGTATTTTCGGATATGAAAAACACACTACTCAATCTTCTAATGTTTTATCTTAGTTGTACACGGTACACATGTAGGGGATGTAGCTCAGATCATTAAAAAAAATCTTATAACATCTGAGAGATAGTGCATGCAATTAGTATTTGAACTTACTATTTAGATTCATTTCACGTTAAACAACTTTACACTCATAAATTCAAACAATCAAAATTTACTTCAAGAAGTACATAGGTCAAATATGTGAATATATATATATATGGTTTGCATTTTTCAATGACTACATTATTAGAACCTTGACTGTTGAACTTATTTGAATGTTTGTCACGTGAATTACCCGCAGTGATCTTCAAACGTTCTAAAACTTTTTCACTGTCTTTTTGTTGGTGAAGCGTAGGTATTGTAAACGTTTCTTTTTTTAATTTTTTTAACTTCAAGGCATCAGGTAAGTAAAATTGATAAACTTTTTTTTTCATCTTTTTCTTTTTTTTCTCTTTTTTTGGTGAAACCGTCAAATAATTTGTCTCAGGAATAATACAGGGAAAAACTAATTTTTGCTCGTTTCTTTTTTTTTTTTTCTGAATTTCATTAAAAAAAAACAAAATGCTGCCGTTCAGTTGGCAAGACTTGATTATGTCAAAAAAAATACAAAAATTTCTTGAAAAAATATTGAAGTTTTCCTTGATCACCTGGTTTCAGATGAGATGCATAACTGATGAAAAAAGGAGGCATAAGGGAGGCTTCATATCAATATGATGCCTTAATTTCTTTTTCCTACTGAGTTTTTCTTGTTTGTTATTATTCTTACTGGGCGAGTTTCTTTCACGTAAGTGAGTCTTATGTGTAGTAATGACACATAAACTGGATTGTACATTCATTGCACAATTCTTTTAAGTCAAAACATAGGCTTAACCACTTTAGAAATCACGTTTTTTGACCTGCCTTCATTGTCAAATGATGACATTTAATCGGTATTTCTCCCGATGAGTTTGCGACTTTGCAAGAATACTGTGTTTGAAAAATAGAAAAGGGCTTGTTTCTACACTGATCTCTACATTATGTGACAAACTGAAATTTTCTGAGTGGTTTCATTTCAAACAATAGATAAGTTCACTTACCGAGGTATTTCATCATAAATTTGTGAATTATTTATCAGTTCTTGTATATTTTTTTTTGTTTTTTTTAAACAAAAATGGTGTTTTAATCTCCGAATTTTTTTAGATGACTTGCAAACATTAATCACATTAAACAATACTTTTAGTTACATATATATATAGAGAGAGAGAGTGAAATGTATATTCTTACTTAACAGTATTCTTTTCCTAACCTACGAACTGTGATCATCACTCTAAAAAGTTTAAACTAAAAGAGAAAAGAACCCAAAATATCAATAGAAAATTTCAAACATAATGAGTGACGGTTATCCGCTAGAGTCCTTGACATCAGCAGGATACACAAATACATATTCTTTAAATGACGACAGCGTTGCCAAAAACAGATTTGACGATAGCGATACGAAAAGTGGCCTGAATGACACACACTCCATGTCTTCCACTGAAGAAGGGGACATTGTTGAATCCAAAGTTCAAAGAGGTTTAAAATCAAGACATATTTCCATGATTGCATTGGGTGGTACCATTGGTACCGGGTTGTTCATTTCCACCGCCACTCCATTGCAAGAAGCTGGTCCTTTTGGGGCATTGTTTACCATGTGTTTGGTTGGTTTGATTGCCTTTTCTGTTACACAGTCTTTGGGTGAAATGACCACCTTGATTCCCGTCACTTCCTCCTTTACTGTGTTTACCAAAAGATTCTTATCTCCAGCCTTGGGTTCTGCGGTCGGTTACAGCTATGCTTTTAGTTTCTGTATCACATTGGCTTTGGAAGTCAGTGTCGTTGGTTCTATTGTTGCATACTGGACTGACAAAGTCACAATCGCCGAGTGGAACATCATTATTCTAGTCCTTGTCATCGCGTTCAACATGATGCCTGTCCGTGTTTATGGGGAGGTTGAGTTTTGGTGTGCATCGATCAAAGTTGTTTCTATTTTCGGGTTTTTAATGTTTGGCTTGTGCATGGTTTGTGGTGCCAAAGAAGTTGATGGTCACAGACCAATTGGGTTTCATTATTGGAATGACCCTGGTCCCTTTGGTAAAGGTATTATTTCCAAAAATATAAAAGAAGCAAGATTTTTAGGTTTTGTCAACGCATTGGTCTCAGCTGCATTCTCCTTACAAGGGATTGAAGTTTGTGCCATTTCTGCTGGTGAAGCCCAAAATCCTTCCAAAACTATTAGAAAAGCCATCAACAAAGCATTTTTAAGAATTATCCTATTTTACGTGGGGTCTTTGTTTTTCATCGGTATGTTGGTTCCATATAACGACTCTAAATATTCTTCCAGTGATAGTTATATTTCTGCCTCTCCATTTTTAATTGCCATTGAAAATTGTAAAGTTAAAATTTTACCAAGTATTTTTAACGCCATCATTTTATCTACAGTCGTTTCTGCAGCAAATAGTGATATTTATATTGGTTCAAGAGTTTTCTACAGCATGGCTATTGAAAAACAAGCACCAAAGATTTTTGCCAAAACCACCAAATCAGGTATCCCATATGTCGCTGTTGCATTCACATCATTGTTTGGGTTTTTATCATATTTACAATGTTCCACTGGTGGCCAAACCGCTTTCAATTGGTTGTTAAATTGTACTACATGTTTGGGTGCTACTGCTTGGATCTTTTCGTCTTTTTGTCATGTTAGATTCAGAAATGTTTTAAAAGCTAGAGGGTTATTAGTAAGCGATTTGCCATTCATCTCCAAACTTGTTGGTCCAAAAGCTATTGGTCCTTGGATGGCCGGGATTTCAATGACTTTCATCGTGTTTATTCAAGGGTTTCCTTCATTTTGCCCATTTGACTATCAAACATTCTTAGCTGATTACATTTCCGTGATTTTTTTTTTTGTTTTGTGGTTCGGATTCCACATGAGCCATTGTTTAATATTTACCAAAAAAACCAATGAAAATGGTGAACCAATTGGTGCACCATGGTGGAAATTCAATTATGATTGGAAATTCACTTGGGTTCCTTTAATCATCCCAATTGATGAAGTTGATATCGACTCTGACAGAATTGATGCTGAGGAATTACTATGGGAAGAAAACGGCACAGAGGGCCAGAGTAAGGAAGAAATGAATGACGAACAATTTAAAAACATCTATTCAAGATCCAGCCATGTTGCTAAAAAAAGTAGATTACCTAAAAACTTTGGTGAATTTTGGGAAAGTGTTTGTAATTTGATTTCCTAGGTGTTCAGTCTGGGTTATTATTACGGCTAAAAGAATAAACTACAAAAGCAAAAAACATTTATAGACGAGTGACTACTATTAAGTCTCCATTTTTTTTGTACTTTTTTAATATTATATTAGGTAACATATATCTTGTACTGTAAAAAAACAACAACAAAATTAGTTGGTGCATTCCTTAAGATATCAGTATTATTATCAATGGTCAAATATACTTAGTCTGTTTCTCAATATAGAAATTCGAGATGTGCACTGTTCATTTGAAAAATTTGATCCAGGTTAGTTTAAAAATTACACCACGTGACACATGATATAGATTTTAGTTATATACTATTGTAAAACTTGAAAAATTATAAATTGTGAAAATCAAAAAAAAAAAAAGCCAAAAAAATCATTGAGGCACTGCATAAATTATCACCTAAAAAAAAAATTTCTTTTTTATCCCATCGCGTTTTTATTTTGACCGATGCCTCACAGGTGTCAGCAAAGATTGAATACTACCTTTCTTCTCAGTTCATCAATTGCATTCATTGACTTGTTCAATGTTTTCTGAACATTTTATATTTGAGTTTCCTCTTGTTTAGAATTCTTACAATTAGGAAACCGGGAAGGAGAGGTTAGCTTTGAGCTTTGTTTTTTCAAAATTTCAAGAGGATTTTAATCTTATATTCTCAATCCTCTAATCAAATCAAAAAGTTTACGAGAAGAATTCTCATGAGACTGCTTTGTTAGAATACAGTTCCTAAACTGTGTAATTGTTACTTGAGGATTTTTTGAAAACTGTGTTTTTTTCAGTTTTTTCGGGGATATTTCCTCAGAGTGTACCTTGGTAATGCTTTAAAATACCGTGCACACGTTAACAACCGGGCTTATTTTTTCTAGCTGAAAATTAACACACTAACATCAAAATTGGATTAATCATAAAGACAACGGTGTATTACTATTGACTTGTGTGAAAATTGTGTAAGTTTTTTTCACCATCTTGTTAATCACAAGTCATGGTTCAGTCGAGCAAAATTTGTCAAACAACAAATAGAACATGCCAAAACAAGATGGCAAAAACATAGATGCATTAGAACTTTTTAGATGAAACGTGTTGTCACTAGAGTTCTTTTATTTTATATTCTGTTTGAAAAATTTATAAAGTTTCAACGTTGTTTTGTAAATCTCTGTGAAAATTGTTTGTTTTACTACTCCTCATAACTTTGAAAAAAATTGGAACACGTAAAGCATATAAGACATCACACAATTAAAACT
This sequence comes from Hanseniaspora occidentalis var. citrica, assembly GCA_030573535.1. Taxonomy (NCBI): domain Eukaryota; kingdom Fungi; phylum Ascomycota; class Saccharomycetes; order Saccharomycodales; family Saccharomycodaceae; genus Hanseniaspora; species Hanseniaspora occidentalis. The sequence continues at coordinate 19,690 of JAJMDI010000169.1, forward strand.
ACAAAAGTCAACCAAAAGAGTGAAAAAAAACATACAAATGTCCACTCTGTCCATTGAAAATCAGAGCTCTTTAACATTTTCAGACTCAAAGAACAAGACTGTAAGTATCAAGGAAACCGATGTGAGTGCTTTTTCTTCAGAAACCACGAAAAACTCAACATCAAAAGTGCAGAGAAGATTGAAATCAAGACATGTGTCTATGATTGCTTTAGGAGGTACCATTGGTACTGGTCTTTTTATTTCTATTTCCGATCCTTTGCAACAAGCAGGTCCTGTCGGTGCTTTGTTGTCCATGGCTGCTGTGGGGCTAATTGCTTATTCTGTTTCTCAATCTTTAGGGGAAATGACAACATTTATCCCTGTCACTTCATCATTTGCAGTTTTCACCAAGCGATTTATTTCTCCAGCTGTTGGTTCGGCTGTCGGGTATTGTTACTTGTTAAGTTATTCTATCGCCATTGCCCTGGAGCTTAGTGTTGTTGCTAGTATTGTCGATTATTGGAACAGTACCTTAACTGTTGCTGAATGGAACATTATTGTATGGGCTCTAATTATACTTTTGAATATGATGCCCGTTGGTGTTTACGGTGAAGTTGAATTTTGGTTTTCTTCTATTAAAGTTATTTCTATTTTTGGGTTTTTGATATTCAGTTTATGTATGGTATGTGGCGCTAAAGAAGTTGGGGGCCACAAACCTATCGGCTTTCACTACTGGAAAAATCCCGGTGCATTTGGAAGTGGTATTATATCTAGTAACAAAGGCGAGGCACAATTCCTGGGGTTTGTCAATTCGTTGGTTGCTGCTGCGTTTTCTTTAGAAGGTATTGAAATTTGTGCAATTTCTGCAGGTGAAGCTAAAAACCCGCAAAAAACTATTAAAAAAGCCATCAATAAAGCATTCTTCAGAATTATTTTATTTTATATTGGGTCTTTGTTTTTCATTGGTATGCTGGTTCCATACAATGATCCAAAATACAACAACTCAAAAAATTTCATTTCTAATTCCCCATTTTTGTTAGCCATTGAAAATTGTAACGTTAAAGTTTTGCCAAGTATTTTCAATGCTATTATTTTATCTACCATCATTTCTACCGCTAATAGTGATTTATATATTGGGTCTAGAGTTTTGTATGGTTTAGCTGTGGAAAAACAAGCACCAAAGATATTTGCAAAAACAACAAAAAATGGTACACCAATTTATGCTGTTGCAGTCATTTCATTATTTGGGTTTTTAGCCTTTCTAGAGTGTTCAGTTGGTGGTAAAAAGGTTTTCAACTGGTTGCTAAATTGTACAACCTGTTTTTGTGCCCCAGCTTGGATCTTCATTTCATTTTCTCACGTAAGATTTAGAAAAATTTTGAAACACCGGGGAATGACTGTTAATGATTTACCATTTGAATCAAAATTTGTGGGTCCCAAAACCATTGGCCCTCTTTTGGCCGGTATTGCAATGACATTCATTGTAGTTATCCAAGGGTTCACATCATTTTGTCCCTGGAACTACCAAACGTTCTTGGCTGATTATGTGTCTGTTTTTATTTTTTTTGCTTTATGGGCTGGTTTCCATTTGTATTACTGTGTCACGTTGATTTCAATCAATGATTTTGATGAAAAAAGAGATTTGAAAATAAAAGGTTCTAAAAAGTTCAAGGTTTTTAATAAGGTTTGTGTTTTTGAATGGAAACCGTTATTTTTATCCTTAGATGAAACTGACATTGAGAGTGACAGAATTGAATTATACGAAGAACTATGGGAAAACAATGGATCCGAGGGTCAATTTGTCGATGACAAGATCGATCACCCCAACAAAAAAGTCGAAGAAGAAATTTCGTTTGCTACCTTATTGTCTAGGACCCGCCAAGCTCCAAAAGACAAAAGAGTGTCTGTATTTTTTGAGAACTTTTGGGAATGTATTTGTAACTGTATTTCATGAGTACCGTGTCATTTTTTATTAAAAAAAACCATAATTTAGTAATATTTTTGTATAAAAAATTCTGTATTATCGAGTTAAACTCAAGCAATTTTTACAATTTCCGTTTGTACTCTACATGCTAGTAACATGGTCTCTCTGTTCTCTCTCTCTCTCTTGCTACAACACACTCGCATCACACGTGACCACTGTCTAATTATAAATAGCCAGATTAGATCAATCAAAGGACAAAGAAAAAGGCCAAACAAAGTAAAGGACCAAAAAAAAAAAAATTATTTCCAAAAAAACCAAAAAAAAAAAAAGTTTTTTGTTTTGGGTTTTTTTCGTTTCGTTTTTTTTTTCTTGTCGGATATTTTTAGTTCTCACCTTTATTAGAACTTGTAGAGAGGACGAGAGAGAGAGAGTTGTACTGTTGGTCATTTTTTTATTTCAAATTTCTTAAACCAACACTGTATAAAAGTTTAAATCATATGTTAAATGATTAATTATTCTAATATGGAATTTATATCAGCTCTTTAACTGATCAATTGGTGCTGATATTTCATTTTTATTTTTGAATCGGAAATTATTATATATCCTTAAACATGATCTTGCCTGTTCCTATTTCTGATTCACATTAGAAACCTTGGCAAAAAACCAACCACAATCAAAAAATCAAGAAAGACTATTTCCAAGAGATTCATTTTTGAACTAGAGGTACATTAAATTTAAAGGAGTACATTTGGTTTCATTAAGAACATTCTTTTCATTTTACTCTCACACAATTTTATGCTACAAAAAAGTTTCCATAATACACCTTTTGTTTGTTACTTTGTTTTATTCTTTTTTTTCATATAAACATATTGTCATTATACTACAACACCATTATTAATTATTATAGGATTACCTATATCCATTAAAAAGAACAAAACGTCGCCGTTCCTTCAATATTTTTATCTCAAAAAAAACATATATTCGATATGCCATCATTAGCTCAACAACAGGGAACACCTGTTCCTACAGATTCCAATGATATGAAACCGATCACGTCATCAACATCTTTAGGACGAAAAAGCTTTGCGTCAGACCAGGAATCATTGTTACAATTTATCGACTCTGATGACTTTACTTTATATACCAATATTGAATATTTGATCAAATATAGCCACAACATCGGTATCCATTTCTACTTGTGTGAAAAACTATTGACTTTTCCTCACTATTCATTACAGTTTTATATCCCACAATTTGTCCAGATTTTGTTGACTGTGGAAACCGAATCTATGGCACTAGAAGAAGCTCTTTTGAAATTGAGTCACGAAAACCCACATTTTGCATTATTAACATTCTGGCAGCTTCAAGCGCTATTAGGAGATTTATCAAATGATCCTAAATGTTACGGTTTTGAAGTGGCAAGAAGAAACTTGAACAAGTTACAAAATTTGTTACTAGATTTCTCTCAAGAACCAGAATTAGACACCGTCAACAACGGTCCTAATCATCTTGTTGCCACAACAGACTTTATTGATATACATGGGAATCAAAAAATGAGGGAGAATATTCACCCGTCCATTATTGCTGCATCCATGTCGTGGGCATCTATTGGGTTGCCACAAGCTGGTGGGCAAATTAAACCTCTGGTTGTTTCTCAGGGCAGAAGGGAAAAGTCGTATGTTTTCACAGTCGCCAAAAATGTCATGAAAAAGTTGAACAAAAATCTCACTTCTAAATCTTCCAAAAAAGAACAAAAACAAACAAAAAATTCCAAGTCAACTAGGTCTGTTGAAGGTTTCAAAACAGCAGATCTTAATCATACCAACGTTATTTTATCTTCAGACACAACCAAAGAAGATTTGGACTTTAAAAAAGTAAGAGAACTTTCACCAACCAGACAAGCTACACAAAGACAAAAAACATATGATATCGTAGACAAAATAAGCAGTGAATTTTATGATCAAACAATGTCAAGTTCAATTAATTTTCCAAAAAGAAAAATTCAAAGAACTCCTTTGGCATCTTCTAAATCTTTTTCGGCTGTCTCAAACCCAGGTGCAAATGCTAAATTACAGGAGGATTTAGCATCACAGTCTCCAACTTCCTCAGTGACATCCTTGAGTTTAGCTGCCCAAGATAATGCCCAACTTACTAAAGATAAATCATGGTTGCACAGAGTGCATGGCAAAGATTCTTTCATGAATTCAATGCCTGATTTGGAAAACGACTTGTCTAGTACGAACTTGTCAGAGGTAAGAGGTGCATCAATGGAACCACCGATCATTTCTAAGACAGATTTTTCAAATGAAGAGACGGAGATAGAGCAGTCAAAATCAGGGTTAAATTCAAGTAGCAAAAGTTTAAACATTGAAGTACCAACATTTGATCCATTTGATCACCACCAAGAAAGAAGATCTTCTTTGAAACACGGCGCAAACTTGCTAAATGTAGAACCAAGTAAATTATCAACAGCCAAAAAAATTAAACTACTAAAAATGAATTATTTTAGATGCGAAACACAGTTTGTTATTGCTTTGGAATCCATTTCACAAAGGTTAAGCCGAGTTCCAAAAGATGCCAGATTGACGATGCTAAGAGCCGAGTTGGCTTTGCTAAATAGAGATTTGCCAGCTGAAGTTGATATTCCAACTTTGTTGCCCTCTAACAAAAAGGGGAAACTACACAAATTAGTCAATATTGTTTGCAATGAAGCTCAAGTGTTAAGTAGTGCGGAAAAGGTTCCGTACTTGCTGTTTATTGAATACTTGCGTGATGACATGGATTTTGATCCAACAACAGAGTCAAACGAAGATTTGTTACAAGAAAAACCACAGGAGGGATCGTATATTTTCGATTTAACAAACATCAAAGAAAATAAAAAATACGAAGCTTTGAAGAAAGAGCAAGACTCAAAACAAGCATTATCTCCAGAGTCGCCGGCTTCAACTTCAACTTTCGCTAGAAGAGAAATGGATTTAGGAGACTTATCAATGATTAAAGTGGAAAAGCAAACAGCTGCAGAATCTTATAGACACCAACTATCAGTTCGTCTTGCAGAAAACCTTGCTCATACGGAAACAACAGAACACGTTGTTCCTTCTGCTGGCTCAAATTTTCTGTCTGAAAATACCAATATTTCAAATAACAGGCACAGCTCTATATCTTCTTTAGATGATTTAGCAACACAAATGAGAATTTCTGCAGTTATGTTAGCACAACTAGAAAACAACTCTCAAAATAATGTCAAATTGAGAGATTCAACTGAAGAAATCAGACAGACAATTGTCAAATCAATGCAACAGGTTCAAGACAAGTTTGGTTTCAAAGATATTGCTTCTACCGAGGTTACCGCCGGTGAAAGAAAATTAGAAAATGATTTATTAACTGGTGGTTTGTTAATGACTAAATTGGATACTTCATATTTAGGAGAAGATTGGAATACTAAAAAGGAGAGAATTAAAAGAAGTAGTAAATACGGTCACTTGGACAATTGGGATTTGTGCTCTGTTATTGCCAAATCCGGGGACGACTTGAGACAAGAAGCATTTGCATGTCAATTGATCCAGGCCATTGCCAACATCTGGCAAGAGGCGAATCTAGATATTTGGGTTAAAAAAATGAAAATTTTGATCACCAGTCCAACAACAGGTTTAGTGGAAACAATTACTAATGCTGTTTCTATTCATTCGATCAAAAAATCGTTGACAAACAAAATGGTTGAACAGGGTCAATTAAATGATGGCAAGGGTGAAATCGCAACTTTACTGGACCACTTCAGATATGCATATGGGGATTCTAATGGATACAAATACAAGAGAGCTCAGGACAATTTTGCAAGCAGTTTGGCTGCGTACTCCTTAATTTGCTACTTGTTACAGATAAAAGACAGACACAATGGTAACATCATGGTGGATAACGAGGGGCATGTAGTACATATTGATTTTGGGTTTATGTTTTCTAATTCTCCAGGATCTGTCGGGTTTGAAGCAGCCCCGTTCAAGTTGACTTTTGAATATATTGACGTGTTGGGAGGCTTAGAAGGAGAAGCTTACTTGAAGTTCTGTCACTTGGTTAAAACGGGGTTTAAAGCTTTAAGAAAAAATGCTGACCAGTTGGTTTCTATGTGTAGAATCATGCAAAAGGAATCGTTACAGCCTTGCTTCAATGCAGGAGAACAAACAGCAATCCAATTTGAACAAAGATTTGTTTTGAACTTATCAGAAGAGGAATGTGATGCACATGTGGAAGATTATTTGATTGGTAAATCCATCGGCAGCATGTATACCAGACTTTACGACCAATTTCAATTGATTACTCAAGGTATCTATAGCTAGTATTTAGTATACATATATATATATATATACGTAATTGACCTGAAATTTCATAATTGAATTGATAATGGTTGAGACATTTATTCCGTTTGAATCTTAATGTAGCTCATACGAAATTATCAATATACTGCTCTTCTAAAAGCTTGTTGTTAGCACGTGACGTTTTAATTTCCCGAAATGTTATTAGCAGCAAACAAGAAAGTCATCAATTTTTTATGACTGAACGCAAGTTTTTCCATAGAAACAACCGTAGAAAATAAAAATGTGACAGTGAAAAAAAATAAAAAAAAGCAAAAAAAAATAAAATTGAAGGCTTGGAAAAAAAAAAAGACGAACTGAATTTGTTTCATTAGACAGACTTTGTTCTCCTTAGGAATGATGAACTATTGTATATAACTATGGAGTCAACTGCAACAAAATTCTGTTATAGACTTTTAATTTGGAGCACTACATAAAAGAAACATAATAGAGCTATACCTAAACAGCGAGTGTCATACAATTTTATAGCATAATATGTTTAGCAAAAAACTAATACCAAGTACTAACATCACAAGAGTAGTTAGATTTCAATCCACGAATATACTAAACGGTAGTATTAAGGGCACCAAAGTAGCTGAAAAGCTTCAAATATCGGATGAGGCTTTTTACGATGGTACTACCAGACTTAATATAAAATCACAAGTGCCACATCCATCGACTCAAAGCGGGAATGACGGGAAACTTGATGCTTTAGAAAGAGAGTTGAGAAAAGTTGACGAGTTCAACAAAGATTTTGCCGACTATACCTACGACTTCAAACATCTTCCACAAAGTTACGGAGATAATCAGTTTGTCCCAATTAACGCTTCTCTGCAGGCGGAGTTGCAGAATATTTTAACTGTGTTCAAAAGCGCTCCTATCAGGTACGCTGTTGGGTATGGGTCTGGTGTTTTTGAACAAAAGGGGTATAGCTCTAAAGATGAAAAGCCACAAATAGATATGATTTTTGGGGTGACCCATCCGAACCACTGGCATTCATTAAACATGCGTGCCAACCCACAACATTACTCTTCTTTGAAATATTTTGGAAGTGAGTTCATTGCAAAGTTTCAAGAAGTTGGTGCGGGTATATATTTCAACCCGTACGCCGATATAAACGGTCATAAAGTCAAATACGGGGTTGCCTCTATGGATAGATTGTTGAAGGACTTGGCAACGTGGGATACTTTTTATTTGGCTGGGAGATTACAAAAGCCTGTTAAGGTGTTGAAGAATGATTTAAGAGTGCAATACTGGAACCAACTGAACTTAAAAGCTGCTGCAACATTGTCCAAACATTTAACTCTAAGTCAAAACAATGGTGTCTTTGATGAGTTCAAGTTTTTTGAAAACATTACTGGATTGAGTTATTTAGGTGATGTTAGATATAAAGTTGGTGGAGAAAATCCTAAAAAAATCCACAATATTGTTGTAAAGAACTTGGAAAATTTCAGATACTATTATGCACCAATTTTGAAAGATGTTTTAGAGAACAATAGTACACATTTACCAAAGGGTTTTACTGTTGAAAATTCTTTGCAAAAATTAGAGCAAATCACTAGCTCTACATCTTTACAACAAGCTGTCAAGGGTATCTTTACCGCAGGTATTTCAAAATCTATCAAGTATGCATGGGCTAAAAAATTAAAAGCCATGAAGAAATAGGGCATATATTAAATAACTCATATTTATTTGAATGTAGGTATATAGCATAATATTTTTTTAGCAGCACATTTTTATCTCTTAAGAGCTTCAAATCTTTTTTTTAGTTCATCCAACTCTAGGTCTCCTTGTTTCTTGGTTTTTTTCTCTTCGATTTCTTTCTTAAATGATTCAGAGATTTGGGGTTTACTGGCTGAGTCTTTGGTTTGCGTGTCTTTTTTCTCTGGACTGGTGCTTTTAACACTTGTTTCGTCTTTACTATCTTGATCAGGTATATCCTCCTCACTGAGGTCAGCCGGTAAATTACTATATGGAACTTCATATGCTTTTGCAATTTCGCACAGATATAAGTCAACAATTTCTTTTGATGGAACTTTTGGTCTACATTTGTCCAACACTTTTTGAGCAACACCAACCTCTTCCTGAACAACAAAATTAATAAAGTCTGGCCCGAATTTGTATCTAAAAAGCTCTTTTAGTTGATGTAATTCTTTAATCTCGGGAACATACAAAGCACTGAAAACTAAACCTCTAATAGCTTCATTAATTCCGTCCTCCATGTGTTTTTCTATTAGTTCAATTTCGTCTTTAGTAACACTGACAATTTGGTATCTTGCATATAACATTTCACAGTATAATTCTAATATCTCAAGCAATTCAAGATGTATGTCTTCATTAATCATAGTTTCTACTTTGAATGAAGCCTTTGTTTCTTTTCCTTCTTTTAAAAGTTTGGAAACTTCTTTTCTGGCCTGTTTCGCTGTTAATTGCCCCTTGTCATAGGCAAATTTGATTCTTTGTAGAATCATTTTTAAAATAGTTTTTAATCTCAAAGGAAAAGGAACTTGAACTACCATAATAAGTCTTTGGTTATTGATTGTTTCTGTCTTACTCTTTTTTTGGCTCTCATCATAACAGTAAAATAAACAAATTAGCTGGTGCCCTTATTTGGATTGGCCACTCTCGAACTGTAAACATAGCTAAACTAACTATTGAGAAAAAACTTGAAAAATGTTAAAAAAAAAACAGTTCTCGGCGTTTCGTGCTTAAATTTCTATGTGAGTTGTAGAAAGAAAACTTGATATCTAATCATATACAGTTGGCCTATACACTTAAATACTTCTCCATGATAGCTTCCGCTAAATTAGGATTACCACTTTCGTTAAAGATTTGAACCAGGTTGAAAGCTGCATGTTTCTTCAATCTCAGATCTGAGTATTTTTCTAAAACAACATAGTAATACTTGACGGCAGGAGTGTTCAAGCCTAACAGATGGAAGGCTCTGGCAATATTGTAATCTGCTTCTTGCTTCTCAACGTCAGAAAAGTTTTCTGACCGCACTTTTTGATATTCAAACAAATATTTAAATCCATATAAAATTTGAAAGTTTCTGTTTGGTGTAAGTCTTTGCATAGATCTGTGAAGATATGCCAACCCAATACATAGATTAAACATCGGATCATTGCTCACTCTGTCTTCGATGCTGCTCAAATATTGAATGGCTGCCAAAAACCCTTTACTCGAATACAACAACATACCATACATAAAACTCAAATATGGTGACGACAAATGTTCTGGATTGTCTACAATAAAATCGTTACTAATTGCTGATTGACCTGTAACTGGAATTCCAAATCTGGTACTGTCAAACGCTTTCAAATGTCTTAAAAAGAACTTTTGAAGATGGGTAGAGCTGAATAGTTGATTACTTTCGTCACTCCCATCACCCAAGGCAAACAAAAACATCTGTAGCATTTTTCTGTCAAATTGAAACTGGTTCAACAAAGGTCTTAATAACTCAATCTTTTCAGTGTTGTTACCAAGTTGAGAGATAATGGCAAATTTAACGAACCTCATCATCTTAACCCTTGAGTCGTTACCTGTAAAAACATTGATTTCTTCAGCAGTGTCAATAATACTCAAACCATCGTCCACGCTTTGCTGCTTAGTGATAACCAAAGCTAATTCCATAAACAATTCAAACCACTGATCGTAGCTCAACCCTCTAAGTTCTGTTTGATTCAAAGCAACTCTATCTTCAGTAACAGGCATACCATCGATCAAATTGTCCCCTTCACTTAATTTAGCCAATCTTTCAATTTTGTAATCTAGAATCTTATGGTACTTTCTGGCTCTAGTGATAATACCTACAAACTTCTGAGATCTACTCTTCACAAACAAATTACGCACACTGGTAAATATATCGACTAAATCTGAAGCAGTGTCAATCCATAAACTTAATTGATTAGAATCTCCGTTCTCAAGACCAATCTTATAAATATGAAGTTTATTGAATCTATCTATGACACTAGATGTAATTTTCTTTTCTCTTTCCTTTCTGTACCTTTCCATTTCCTCAGGTTTTCTTTTACGTTTAAAACTAGTCTTTATAGGTCTGATATTAGCCATCAAAGGTTTTATACTCACAGAGTTATCATTTAAAAGTCTGGCAGATGTGTGCACAACTTCGCCAGTAGCAGGTTCTTGAGAAGTCATTTCAACATCACCTTCTTTGTCAACCCCCCCGTTTTTCTGTTCTTTTTGTAACTTTTCTTCTTGTTGAATCTTCCTAGTTTGAACGACTTCACTTAAAAGTTCATTAAATCTATCGGAGTTCTTGGTATGATAATACATTTCTGCTAAAGTTAATTTATTGTGTAGATTTTCTGGACTTAAGATAATAATTTTTTCATAACAATTGGCTGCTTCCTCGTACATCTCTAGTGATTTGTAACATTTACCCAATAGGGTATAAAACTCTAACGTGTCAAAATCGCCGGCTTCCTCTAGAGGTTCCAAAATTTTCAACGCACCAACATACTGCTCGGCTTCGGTCAAGTATTTACCAACCTCAAAGTATAAATCCAAAACATCTTCAAAATTTTCTTCTTCCAAAAATTTGAAATGGTGCATTGCTTCATCTGTATTTTTTGCTTTTAGCCTCAAAAGCCCTAATCTAATTCTAATATCAATTGGTAAAAAGTAATTTTTTTCCATCTCCATAGGCGATAATGATTGATACTTGGAATTTTGTTCTCTTCTGTCATCAAACTCAGCATCGTCTACAGCGTCTTTCCAGAAAGATTGATTTTCCCTGTGCTGAATCCATCTAGCACATTTTTTTATCATTGTAATTGATTTAGTCGGTTCATTGCTATTGTGCTTTAGATATAACTCTACCAAAATATTTAATGAGGACCAGTCAAATGGAATGCATCTGTATTTCACCCTAAACTTTTTGGGTAAAGCATTAAGTTCGTGGTCTTTCTCCAAATAACCAGGCTCTTTTTCAATTGGAATACCGTCATTTTCATCTTCTTCATCTTTCTTTAACTTTTCTTCCGATTCATTTTCCTCGTCTGATGAGAGTAAGGCTTCTTCTTGATAATTTTGAAGAAACTTTCTTTTCACCACATTTTGCTCGTAAATTTTCAAATACATTTCAATGGCTTTTTCTAGCTTCCCATAATCAACGTACAAAACAGCCAACTCTCTCACCAATTCTCCGTCGTAAGGGTGCTTGACATATAGTCTCTGGTACCCTTCCATGGCTCTACCAAGCTGGCCAGTTCTTCTGTATAGCGATGATCTTTCATATAAACAAGCAGAATCATCTGGATTCACGGACAAAGCTTTGGAAAAACAGTACATTGCTTGTCTGTAATGATTCAACTCGTTCGACAACGAACCCACAATTTTCCAAAATTCCCAATCGCTAGGATTTAGATGTGCTGCCAAAAACCAGGAATTACAGCAGTCATTTAGTCTATCCTGCAACTGGTAAATATCACCTAATGTTTTATAAGCGGCAAAGTTTTTTGCATCTTTTTTAATGACTTCACTGTATAGCTGTTCTGCTACTGCTATGTCTTGTCTTACATAAGCATCATTAGCTTCTGCAAGCAATTGCGCAAGTTCTGGATCCACTGCTTTGACCCTTTTATAACCACCTGCTTTTTTCTTTTTCTTATTTTTCACTTTGAAGTTGTTGGCCTCTCTGATAGCGTCCATGAAATCTTGTTCATCCCGGTCTTCATCTAATTCTTCGTCACTTTGATCGTTGTTTGCTTCTTTGTTGAATGCGTTAAAATTTTCTTCCTCATCGTCTGAAAATTCTGCCAAAAGATCTACATCATCTGGATCAACATAGTCGTCTTCATCGTCATCCATATAATCGTGATAGTTTTGTTGATCTTGATCATCCTCTTTTTCATTTTCATCAATCAATGCACGAAAATCATCGATGTTTTCATAGAAATCTTCCTCATTCACGTCCGTCATTTTGTTTTCAGCCTTTTTACTAGATCTCTTTGTTTTATTTTTGTTTCAACCAACACTGGATTAATCTTTTCAAATTGACATATTCCAAGATTATTCAATCATTCATCGTAAACAAACCACGTTAATTAATAATACCCTTTGTTTTTGTTATTTTTCCAAGACAACAAAATTCCACACATTTTTTTTCTGGACTTCGGGTAACAATAAAATAAGGAAAAAAATCCCAAAATTTACTTGACCATTTCGTTCTAGTCCCGCTATTACTGAATTTGTGTGGCAAACAAACATTTTAATTGTTTCATCACAGACAACATTGTTTACCAGTTTATAGACTTACCAGTACAAAGAAGAAAAACTATCAAACAAATAAACACAAACTTTGAACCATTAGGAATCAAAATAAAATGTTTTCTGGTTTTGGGACAGCTAATGTTGGAGGTGGTTTCGTGAACATTCCACAGCAGTACAATGATTATTTCAGATGTTATCCAATTGATATGATGAAAGATAGTAAATCCGGTGCGAACAATGGTGGGAAAATATTTTTACCACCTAGTGCATTAAACAAACTTGTGATGTTGAATATTAGATACCCGATGCTATTTGAATTGAAAGCACCAGACTCAAATAAACTTACTCATGGGGGTGTTTTAGAATTTATCGCTGAAGAAGGTAGAGTCTACTTGCCAAATTGGATGATGAGAGTTTTGAACGCGAATCCGGGTTCTTTATTACAAGTTTCGTCAACAGATATTCCATTGGGTAAGTTTGTGAAATTAGAACCTCAATCAGTAGACTTTTTGGAGATTACAGATCCTAAAGCGGTGCTTGAAAATACATTAAGAAACTTTTCAACTTTGACAGTTGGCGATATAGTAGATATTGAATATAACAACAAGGTCTATCAAATTAGAGTTGTTGAAGTCAAGCCAGAGAATAAGTCAGAAAGTATATGTGTGGTGGAAACCGATTTGGTTACTGATTTTGCTCCACCAGTTGGGTACGTTGAACCAGATTATAAAAAATTGCAAGAAGAGGAGATGGAGAAAAAAAGAACAGCTAAGCCTAAGGCACCTGAGATTGGCTCTATGGCAAAAAGACTTAACTATGTTGAAAGTTTGAATGCAGATACTTCAGCGTCCTCCTTTTCTGGAAGTGGTCAAAAACTTTCTGGTAAATCTATCACAGCATTAAGAAAAAACATTCCTGCTAGCATCTCTCCCGATTCTTTGAAAGAAAAACTTCAGGGACAGCCTAAGCCTTTGGACTTGCCTGATGGTCAATTATTCTTTGGGTTTCCTTATGTTCCACCTGTTGACGTAGATGAATCAAATTCTGTTGAAACTTCCACTACCCAGACATTTTCTGGAGAAGGGCAAACTTTAAGAAAAAGTTCCAAAAGAAAGGTTAAAAAAGAGCATAGCAGTTTAAAGTCGAAAGCCCCAAGAAGCCCGGAAATTATAGAAATAGATTGATTTTATGATTAAAGTTCAGTTTATAATATTATTAAAGTATATACATTTATTAATTGAAAAGATTTTTCAAAACTTGAGGCAATTCTTCGGTGGTTCCGATTGTTTTTTCTTCATCCCCGTTAAAAGGAGCAGTTTGATCTTCATCAAATTGAACAGCAACTTTGTGTGGGTGACCAGAAACGTGGGCAATAGCATCAACGGCTTCGATGTTGATGGAACCAATAGAGAATTTTCTGGCTCTGGTTTTAGGATCCAAAGTGGTTGTTCTGTTCATGGTTGGCAATTTGGCCAAACCTAAACCAGCTTCATCATCAGATTCGTCAGTAGAATCAGTGCTGCCTTTAGAAACAGATCTTTTAGAATCAGTGTCGGTTGGTTTCAAAACAGTGTCGTAGTTGACGACGGCATCAACAGCCCATGGAGCATCTAATGGACGAGACAAGAACCCGTATTGGAAATCAGTAACACCAACCAATTTTTTGGTCAAAGTAACTAATTCTTCACTGAATTCGATAACTTCTTCAACACCAGCATTAATGGCATTCCAGCATAACAATTTGTCTTTCAAGATTTTTAGTTTGGATTCGTTCAAGTGAGTGGTTTTGCTCTCTTTAGACAACATAACACCTTCAACATCAGACTCGCTGTTGTTTTCATTCAATTGGGCACTAGTGTAGATATTTGATCCGTATTTCAAGTCTGTGACGTTTCTAATATGGTTGATGAATCTTCTGTGACAAATTCTGGCACTTGGTAAAGAGGCTGGTAATGGGGTTTTGTTAACAAAAGCTTCTTCTAAACATCTAACTGTAGCTAACAAAGAAGCGACGTATTGTCTTCTATAAGCGTAAACATCGGAGTGGTAATCTTCCAAAATAGCTGTACCATAAGTGTGTCTCAAGGAGGCAACAGTATCACAACGTTCGACAATTTCTCTCATAATATTAATAACATCAGTTTGAGTTTGCAAAATGTCAATGTATTGACCTTTGATTCTTGGTTCTTGTTTGGTCAAACCTTTATATTCAACTGCTCTAGACAAAGCACTTTTAGCAGCACTAGACAAATTTCTAAATCTGTCTAATTTAGCCGGTGTGATTTCAACAGCAGAAACATCGCCATCCAAACCACCTTCAACTAACAAGATCATTTGAGACAAACAACCACAAACAAAAGAAAGTTCTTCGTTCAAACAGTCTCTGGCTTTAACTGGGAAAACTAACAATTGAGTCAACAAAGCAACTGGGGCACCAGCGGCAACAGCAAAAGATCTCTTAGCAAAATTTTGCAAAATGTTAGATTTCAAAGTAGCAGATGGAACAATACTTGCCATAACAACAATGTAGATTGTAATGATGTAGATAATGGCACCTTTAACATATGGAGTAGCAATAAAGTAGTAAAAACCAGGGAAAGCACCGATCAAAGCAACAAAAGTTTCTAAATAAGGATCGTTGTGACCGCAGTGACCGGCAGCCCAAGCTAAGTAAGCCCAAGCGGAACCAGCCAAAACACCAACAGATCTCAAAAAAGTAACCCAGAAAGTACCACCAACATTTGGTTCCATACACAAAACAGCCACGAAAGCAATCCATGGACCATGCATATGGGTATACCATTCTCTACCTTCTGGTAAAAACATTGGAACAGAAACAATAGTCAAACAAACAGTAACTTGGAAACCAAATCTCATGTGTGGTCTCCAAGAAGTTTTACATTTAATCAAAAACCATTTAGCAAAGTGATTAATCTTTTCGGTGAAAGATAAGTCTTTGGTGTTCAAGTTTTTTTCAGCAATGGAAATAGGCAAGTTAGCAGTAGCAGCGGTTTGGACTTTGTATAGTTGTAGCAAGTTGTCGTTGTGACCCAATAATTCTTGTTCTTCGTATTTTGGTCTTTGAGCAGCACCGGCTTCCAAGTTACCATTACCAGAACCAATTTGTTTTTCACCAACATTACCTTGTAAACCTTGAGATTCAGTTAAAGCACCAGTGGCGTTTTGACTTGGACCAACCAAAAATTGGAAGAATTTTTTGAAACTACCCATAAAGTTGAACCAAACTCTTTTACCTCTGAAGGCACCTTTGGCTTCACGTTCTTTTCTTTTAGAAACAATTTCTTCGGTATCTTTCATCATAGAAATAACTGTGTTGGTACATTCTTTCAAATTCATCAAGAAAGAAGACAAAATGAACATTTCATCGGAAGGAGTCAACATATCCAAGTTCAAAGTAGATAATTCAGCTTTGAAAGATTGTTCGAAAACTTGCAAAGCAGATTTCAAAGATTCAATCAAATCAGCAATAGATTCAGAAGATTCCAATTCACCGGTTTCACCTTGAAATTTAGCTGGAATATCCATTTTGTTGGAAGGAACGTCGTAACTGTGAACCAAAGCTTTTTTAACGTGGAACAAGGAGGTGGAGATGTTAGAACCCAAATCAGTGATGGAAGGTTCCAATTTTTTCAAAATGTCCAACAATCTTTCTTTGTTCAAAAATTGAATTTCTCTTTCAGTTTTGATGAAATCAGCAGATTTGTCATTGTTCAAAGAGTAATATTCCAATTGACAAGCATTGATCAAACCGTTGATGTTCAAGGCAATGTCTCTAAATTTGTCAATAACTGGTTTAGCAGAATGTGGGGATAAGTAGGAGTAGGAAACTTCGAAAGCGGATTCAGTGAAAACCAAGTTAGAGTTGGAGACTCTTTTTTGAACAGTAAGTTTGTAGTTAACCAAATCTTTTAATTCAATAGCAGAAGAATCTTCGTTAGTGGATGCAGTAAAAAATTGGATAGAATCGTCAATAGCAGATTGAACAGTGTTTAAAGTTTCAATAACAGAGGTACCCAAGTAAGTGGAACCAAATTCTGGGAATAAAATGATGTTCCAAACCAAGGCCATAGCAATACCAAAGAAAAATGGAGTAGTGTAACCCATACCAATTTCTTGAGCAGATTTAGTCAATTGTTCAGAAAAACTGAAATGAACAACCAAGAAAGTTGGGAAAACAATGGCAAAGTTTCTGTGATCAACAGATCTCATCCAACCGTGGTAAAACAACATGATACATTCAAAAGCACACAAAACAGCCAAGGCAGATTGGTATCTGACATAGTGTCTAGCTTTTTGTTCCAATTCACTCATAATGTGCCAGTTTTCACCCAAAATCAAATGAGCAATTTCTCTGGAAAACAAGGCCCAGCACACACCACTCAACAAACCGAAACCACAATTAAAAGTATGTTGAATAGTAGCACTCAATCTTCTACCTGGGTGAATAATAACAGAAATAAGAGGTAAGAAAGCTGGTTCTATACCTAAACGGTCTCTCATACCGGGAATCAAACATAAAATGAAACAAACGGTAGTATGGACACAACATTTGATCAATCTTTTCAATAGTTGCATATCACAAGGATAATGCTTTTGTTGTAATCGTATTATCTCGTCAACAACTTTAATACCCATTTTGAAAGTTTGTCAATATCTTTTGGTGGGGAGCGTTTATATTTGTGTGTCTTTTTATGGGGTAAAAAAAAGTTGGGCTTTTTGCTTGTGTTTATTTTTTGAAGGAATGAAATATGTAAAGTGATGTAGTATAGCTAGCAAAAACAGGATATTAATCATGCGTATCAAAACGAAGTTGATATCTCAAAACATTGACTAGTTTTTATTTGAAAAAAAAAAAACAAATGAACAACTATGTATGTTATGGTTTTGTCTTTTTATATATATTTTATATCTGTTCTTTCAACAACACTCTTGAAAAGGTATAATGCATGACCGAGATATTATTTCGTTGAGGTATTAAAACAGAAAATAAATGACGAATAAATCACTCACTATCAAGACCTACAGATTCAGAACAACAACAAGAAATTAGTCGTTATTGTTTCAATCAACATAACCGAAAAAATCAGAACAAACTTGTTAATTATCTTGTAATACCAACCAGAAAAAACACTTCTTCTTTACAAACGGTCGTACCATATCGTTTACATAATCAATCTAGATGATGATATATATTGTGCTTCTTGGCTTAAAGATCCCCCCCCCATGTCATGTTATTTTTTTTTGCTTTTTTTTTTTAACCCTACTAATTTTTCTATTTACCTCTTAAACAATTCAGCACATCATCTACCAAATGATATTAAGTGTGACTTTTTTTTATTTGTTCATGGATTTTTTTTTTTTTTAAAAAAAAAAACAAAACCTTCACAAAACAATGCAGTGGAAGGAACGGAAAAAAAGTTCCGGTGAATTCAAGTTTTGTTATTCCTCTCTTTTCTTTTTTTATTTTTAGTTTTTTCCCCAGCGGTTACGCAGGAAAAAAAAAAAAAGAAATTATGGAGCGTTTCGGAATTTTTTTATCTAATTTCTCCACTTTAAGAGAACAAAAAATAAAAAAAAAAAGAAAAGAAAAGATACAATCTATTTTCACCGATGTGTCAAACAAAAACATACTGTTGAAAACATGTACAACGTAGTCTTGAAATTTGAAAAACTACACTAAAAACAAAAGAAAACATTTTATCTGCAAATAGTTCCGGTGAGATGTGTTGACTAAGCAGGCAGCAAGATAGGAAGCAAACTAAGCATTTTTGTTTGAAAAATGAAAAAAAGAAAGACGGATTGAGAACAAACAAGGAGTTTCGTATTGAACAACAAGTTTCACCGGAAGAAAATGGTACTTTTTCTTTTATAAATGGTGTAAGATATTACAAAGAAGAAAAAAGAAAACACCGTACAATATATTTTTGTTTGAAAAAATAAGAGGAAAAAAACAAAAAAACAAGAGTAGAAAACAGATCTCAATGTATAATCTGCGTTTGAGCACAGTGGCCCGATCCCGGATATACATATCTTTGTGTTCGTTCATCTCTCAAAGTTGTGGAGACTGGTTGTGAACTGTACCAGGGAGAGAAAGACAATGTATACATGTAGTACATATGACGAATTTCTCCGCAATTGATGGTATTTTGAAACAAGAAGAACCCGTAAGTGGGGGATAAAAAAGGATTTTTAGGAAAAAAACACAAAAGTGCACTCCTTGAAAAACTACGTGGTGAATGGGGACTCTATAATAACAAACTCCGTTTCTCTTCCTTGTACGTAATTGTCTAGTATAGTTTTTTTTTTTAAAATCTTGGCAGAGTTGCCGTGCACGTGTGTCTTTTACGGGATGTTGAAGAACTTTAGAAAATATATGATAAAAAATGTTGGAATTTTTGAAAGCCCACGTAGTGATACTGAAAGATAGCGTAATATGGGCAATCAGATTACGGAGGATTACCATATAGAATTGAGATCAGATTCAAATCTAAGATAACAACTAAGAGTAAGATTAATATTAAAATTAGAAGACAAACATGAGAAAAAAAATCCCTCAAATTTTAACTTAGTGTAAGTAAACTGGGAGGTCGCCCCTTGATGTAAAAACTACTGTTCTTAGCAAAGAGCAAGGAGAGGAAGGGGGTTAAATTAAAGGAGGAGAAAGGAAAGGGAAGGAAAGGAAAAGGGAAAAAATACCAAGGAAAATTTAAAGACCAGTTGCTTTTACCCCTTGATGTATTTATATCCCGGTTTTTGTAACAAAAAAAACTACGACACTCAACTCAGAAATATCTGTGTGTGAGGGTGTGTAGAGACGTCGGGAATTGTCCGTGATTGAGCTCCTAGAGTGTCATTTGATCCATTGTCAAGTCTGCAAGTGTGCGAAGACATATATAGTGGTTATCAAACAACTAAAACCCAGACACACACTGGTGAGGGTTAAAGTAAAGTGTTGCCCTGTACGATTTATTTACATATGTGTTTTCGAGTTTTGTAAATTAACATTCCGCTCACTAAAGTGCACCATTGGAAAAGTAAACTTTCCAATTAGCTTTTTTTGCCACATACAAAAATATTTTCTTCAAAATAGCTCATTGGTTACAGCACCTTTTTTTACCACGTGACTTTTTTTAATGTCTTTAAATTAGTGCTACACAAGCAAATTCATCTTTGTTTGTAAATCAGTTGTACTTGTACTAAAATCATTAATTTTTCTTGTTTTATCATTAGATCATAAACTATCACACTATATAAATAAGTACAATTATAATTACATATTTTTTTTTTGTTTGTTTGTTTTTGCAATAACCTTTTTTTTTATGTGTCTTTTCAAACTTCTTTTCACAAATGAATAAGTCTCAATAACTCTAAGGTTTAATGTCAAATTCACTAACACCAATGTCTCCTCCTTTTTCTAGGAACCTATTGAAATTTTCTGTTCTTCTTGTTTTACATTGCTCTATGAAATCTGGCCAGTAGACATCGTGGTTGTATGTGAAATTCAAATTACCCCCGTAAATCGTTTCTAAATTGTCAGAATCAATATAGTTTTCAAAAGGTTCGTCGAAAACCAATCTTTTCTTTGTGTTTGGATCAACAAATGGAACCATCAATTTCAAAAATGTCCATCCCAACCATGGAATATTGATAAAAACAGCATACCCTAAAGTTTCCGGATAGTATGTCTGACAAATATGCAAACACTGTTTTGCAATGGACAACGGTGTCATTTTTCTTTTATTCAAAACTCCAGGAACGTCAGGGTAGTGCTTGAAATCAACCAAAATAACCACTTTCGAACACCCCTTTGGATTCAGCAGAATGGCACTCTCAATCATGTAGATCATGTGTTTCACCTGTGTCAACGAACTGTTTGTGTTTTGCAAACCGTCCTTCATGTACAACAAGATGTGGCCCTGCTTGTCGTACCCTAGAAGTATTTGCTTCCCTGTTTTATTTTCTTCTTCGATATCTTCTGGCTGGATGCAGTTGGAAAAATTCTCATCATCGTATGTCAACCCAAACTCTCTTCTCCAAACCAAAGTCTCCAAGATTTTTTTCCAAGCATGCTCGTATTTCCATTTACACCCAACAAGAAATCTAAGCAAACATTCTCTGGTCAAATAGAACTTCTCCCACGAGGTCAAAGAAATATACTCGTCTTCAGGCTCGCTTTCCCAGTTGGTGCAGTTTTTCACTGGCAATTTGAAATCAGGATCTTGCAAAGCGGCTTTCAACTCTTGGTACATCTTTTCTTGTTCCTCGGTCAACTCAGATTTCTCATGTTCCTGAATTAGTCCCGGCAAAGAGTCATAATAACTTTTCGGTGGCTCCATCGTGACAGTGCTGACGTCTATTATTTTAGACTCAGCACTGGCCTTCCCCTTGGACACACCTCCTTTGGCAAAATCCAACCCAGAAGCCACAGATGAATTGGTAGAAGGCGTGTTTGGTGCTTCTGAAGAAGAGTTTACTGGACTCACCCCTGCATTCGAAGCAGTACTATTAGACTTTCTACTGAACAACCCCATTAAGTTCTTGTTTGGTTTCTCCGAGTGTTTTCTTTTTATTCAATATATATATCACTATCATCTTAATTCTGTTCATTTAAAACAAAAGATTGATTCATATATACATTGTATAATTCTTCAACTTCTTCTTGTAGTAAAAATATTGGAAACTCATTGCTTTCACTAATAATTACATAATAATTTAAATTTATATATATTATGTAAGATTATTCTTTTCCTAACAAAAAAAAACTAGAAAAAAAGCAAAAAAATTTATTAAATTTTTTTTGAAAATTAGACAGACAAAGGGTTTCTTTCTGCAGTGATTTAAGAGACGACTGTTAAATTTAATCTTCAAAGTGTGACGCGTCAGCACAATAAAATTTACTAAAAGAAAAAAAAAAGCCTTCTTACAAACTCAGGTAGAACTATACTGAAAACTCAATTTTGTACATTTTGCTTCCGTAAAAGAAAAAAAAATGTTTTTTTTTAAAAACAAAAAAAAAATAAAAAAATACCGCATCTTAAAGGAGAACACTGATGATCACATGACTAACGCATAAAAAAAAAACTTACACAGAGAGAGATGGGATGGAACATCCAGTACAGTATACAGAGTATACAGGGTTCAAAATTATTCTCATTTACAAAAATATACACAACTCTTTATAAATATCTATACGATTATGGAGATCAGTGTTTTCTTTAGATAGACCCACGTACAAATCAGCCCATTAACCACATCAACAAGACTTGCCAGATGAAGCCGTAGAAAAATAAAAAGTAATTGCATTTCTTGATTGTGTTTTTTCTATCTAAATTGACAGTAGTCTGGTGTTCAATCAACGGGAACAACAAATTGAACTTGACGCTTCTCAACAAAAACACACCAAAGGCTAGAAATAGGTACACTTTGATCACACTCGACAAAGTGGCAGAGTGGAAGATCAACGACTGTCTCATTAGCAACACAAAGGTCAACGGGACAAACTTGTACCCGACAAAACACAACAACTCGACCAAACTGCCACTGCTGCTACTGATACTGGTACCGGTGGCCGTCTTGGAAATAGGACTTTTTGCTGAGCCTGGTCCGCCGTGCATTTGTCTATGTTGAATAGCGGTTGGAATAATCAAGTACAAACCTAGTTTCAAAATAAACAAGTCTAACAAGACAAAGGCCAGTGTGCTGGATAGTTTGTAGTACAAGTTTTGTGGGTCGTAGTTGCCTTTCAAACCTTGTTCCAAGTTCCACCCCAAAATATAGGTGATCATACCCATCACAGGAATATACATGTCTGGACAGTTGACATCTAGTCTAGGAGGTAAAAAAGAAATCAAAGAAGAGGAGGAAGAGGAAGATGCGGACGACGGAGACGCAGACACAGAAGATTGGTCTTCTTGAATTCTGTACCACGTCTTGTTGATAAATGGCACGACTATGATCTTGACTTTGTTGAAAACATATAGGTTAGACACTTGGAAATAGTATGCTAATTGTAGAAAAGAGGTGTTGTTGACCAAACTCTGGGCAAGCTGCCCATGATTAGATCCTATGTTCATCTGAGACTGGCCATCGGCATTGTTCATGTTGGCGTCCCCAGCTCCATTATTTTGAGTGCCTGGCTGGAAGAAGTTGTTGAATGCATGCTGTCCAAACTTGTATGCAACCTGTGCTCTTGGGTCTTGGAAGAACTGTTGGAACTGGTTATTTTGTTGTTGTTGTTGTTGTTGTTGTTGTTGTTGCTGATACATATGAGATTGGGCATTTGGGTCTACGTTGGCATTGTTGTAATGATCTGTGTTAGAGTGATAGTTACTAGACTTATCTTGTGTAGGAATCTGACTGTAGTTCCCAGGATTGGCTGGTTTCATATAACTGCCTCTATTGGCACGACGATTACTAGTACCTTCCGTGTAAGAGTATGGATTAGACATATTGTATTAAAGTGAAAAGCGATCTAATCCTCTTGTATGTGTGTTTCCTTATTTGTTTTTATACTATGTTGAGATTACTATTATGATAAATTTTTTAAACTTATGATAATAGTGATTCACAAATAGAAAAGTTCACATTCATAAATTCTAATACTGTTGTTCCCTTTCTTTCAAAAAGGTTTACATCAGCCTGAAAACATTTGACTTTCTTCGTTGGGCAAACAAACAAAAAAAAAAAAAAAAAAAAAAACCAAAAACTATGTTTTACTAAACACACACAGCCAAACGATCATCAGATTGAAAAACCTTTCAGGAAAAAAAAAAAAAAAAAAAAACTAAAAACTTACGTTACCCTCACATTAAAAACACTCATGACAGTTACCCGCTTTATAGGGTTTTAAAAAAAAAAGCAAGATCACATGACCATTTTATAAATAATTCTCTTGCTGTTTTCTTCACAGAGAGAGAGAGAGAGAGAGAGAGAGAGAAAAAGAAACAAAAAAACTGACGCGTCTCAATTTGCCAATGAAAAAAAAAAAAGGAAATGTCACACTTTGTGCGAGGGTTTCTATTTATTGGATTATATAGGTCTTGCTAAGATTTGGGAATATTTTTTTTTTTCTTGTAATTTTCAATTTCAATTGTGGAAAATTGACTCCATTCAAAAAGTTGTTTCTAGTTCACTCATTTGTACGGGCTCAGATCTAGTTTTCTATAGGTCCAATTCATAGTTTAATCTTGGGAACAACACGGGATTGTAAATACAAAAAGAGAACAAACACACACACAAGAAAAAAAAGACACACCATATTAGTATGTCCAACGTGCATTTTAAAAAAGCAGGTAACAACAACAACAACAACAACTTCTCAGGTCAAAACAACGGGATATCTGCTGCTGCTCAACAGCTGCAGGACTCGCTGAAAACAGATGAAATTGATTCCATGATGGGGTTTGACAGATATGTGCCGGCAGAGCTGGACGATTCCAGTGCTGCGTCCTTGCTGAACAACCGTAGAGTTGGTTGGCTAACCAACATGCATCCTACATTGATTCCAAATGTAGATGAACACAGTTCCAGTAACATTTCCTACAGTGGGGTTTCTGGTGTTGATTTCTATTTCTTAGACGAAGAAGGGGGCTATTTCAAAAGTACCATTAAATACGATCCATATTTCCTAGTTATGGTGAAAAATGAAAATAGAGTGCATGATGTGGAGGAGTTTTTGAAAAAATTCTTAGAACATTGTGTCAATAGCACAGAAGTTATAGGGAAAGATGATTTGGATCAATCAAACCATTTGATTGGTTTAAAGAGAACTTTAGTGAAATTGAATTTCTTAAATACAAACGATTTGTTTGAAGCGAGAAGATTATTAAGACCAATTTTATTGCAAAATAACAACACTCAATTGACTAGAGATATATATAGAGATCAAAACAAGAATAATGCATTAGATGAAGATGTGAAACTCTTGATTGAAGATATTAAAGAATATGACGTTCCGTACCATGTGAGAGTGTCAATTGACAAAGACGTTAGAGTAGGGAAATGGTACACAGTTACCAAAAATGGGTTTGAATTATACACAGAAAGAGAAGCCTTCCCTGATCCTGTGGTTATGGCTTTTGATATTGAAACTACAAAGGCTCCATTGAAGTTCCCAGACTCTTCGATTGATCAAATCATGATGATTTCTTATATGATCGATGGGGAAGGTTATTTGATTACCAATAGAGAAATCATTAGTAGTGATATTGAAGATTTCGAATATACACCAAAGCCTGAATATGTTGGGTTTTTCACAATTTTTAACGAACCAGATGAATTCCATTTGTTAAAAAAATTCTTTGAACATATAAGAGATGTAAGGCCAACAGTCATTTCTACTTTTAATGGTGATTTTTTCGATTGGCCCTTTGTGGATAATAGAAGTAAAATACACGGATTAAACATGTACGATGAAATTGGGTTTGCTCCAGATGCAGAAGGTGAATACAAATCATCTTATTGTTCTCATATGGATTGTTTTAGATGGGTTAAAAGAGATTCTTATTTACCTCAGGGGTCTC
Source organism: Hanseniaspora occidentalis var. citrica (assembly GCA_030573535.1). NCBI lineage: Eukaryota > Fungi > Ascomycota > Saccharomycetes > Saccharomycodales > Saccharomycodaceae > Hanseniaspora > Hanseniaspora occidentalis. The sequence goes on from JAJMDI010000169.1 coordinate 44,718, forward strand.
AAGGTTTGAAAGCAGTTACTAAAGTGAAATTGGGTTACAATCCTATTGAAGTGGATCCAGAATTAATGGTTCAATATGCCTATGAAAAACCACAACAACTTTCTGAATATTCTGTTTCTGACGCAGTTGCCACATATTATTTATACATGAAATATGTGCATCCATTTATTTTCTCTCTTTGTACTATTATTCCTTTGAATCCAGATGAAGTGTTGAGAAAGGGGACTGGTACTCTATGTGAAATGTTATTAATGGTTCAAGCTTATGAACACAACATTTTACTACCAAATAAACATACTGATCCAATTGAAAGATTCTATGATGGTCATTTATTAGAATCTGAAACCTATGTTGGTGGTCATGTTGAATCTTTAGAAGCTGGTGTTTTCAGAAGTGATTTGAAAAATCATTTCACCATTGACCCAACAGCAATTGACGAACTAATAGAAGAATTACCACATTCGTTGAAATTTTGCATTGAAGTGGAAAGTCATGCCAAAATGGAAGATGTTACTAATTTTGAAGAAATCAAGCAACAGATTACAAATGAATTGTTAGAACTAAAGGAAAACAACAAAAGATTTGAAAAACCACTGATCTATCACGTCGATGTTGCTTCCATGTACCCAAATATTATGATTACAAACAGACTACAACCAGACAGTATGAAATCCGAAAGAGATTGTGCAAGTTGTGATTTTAATAGACCGGGGAAACAATGTGATAGAAGATTGAAATGGGCTTGGAGAGGGGAGTTTTATCCAGCAAAAATGGATGAATACGGTATGGTGAAGAGAGCTTTACAAAATGAGAATTTCCCCAATAAAAATAAAAAATCACTCAAGAAATTTCTAACTTTTGATGAATTAAGTTATTCGGACCAAGTTGCACACATTAAAAAAAGATTGAGTGATTATTCTAGAAATGTTTATCACAGAACTAAGGTTTCAGAAACTGTGGAAAGAGAAGCTATTGTTTGTCAAAGAGAAAATCCATTTTATGCTAACACTGTCAGATCCTTTAGAGATAGAAGATACGATTACAAAGGTAGAGCAAAAGATTGGAAAACAAGATTGTCAAAACTTCCAGCAGATGACAAACACGCTAAAGATGAAGCGAAAAAAATGGTTATTTTGAATGATTCGTTGCAATTAGCACACAAAGTTATTTTGAACTCGTTCTACGGTTATGTCATGAGAAAAGGTTCTAGATGGTATTCTATGGAAATGGCCGGTATCACATGTTTGACTGGTGCCACTATTATTCAAATGGCTAGAAAATTAGTTGAGAGAGTCGGTAGACCTTTGGAATTGGATACTGATGGTATTTGGTGTATTTTGCCAAAGAGTTTCCCAGAAGATTACAAGTTCCAATTGAAAAATGGTAAGAAAGTTTTCATGTCGTATCCATGTTCTATGTTGAATTACAGAGTTCATGAATCTTTCACAAACAACCAGTATCAAACTTTGGAAGATCCTATCAAAAAGAAGTACTCGATTCAAGCTGAAAATTCTATTTTTTTTGAAGTTGATGGTCCTTATAAAGCAATGATTTTACCAACATCTAAAGAAGAAGGTAAAGGTATTAAAAAAAGATATGCCGTTTTTAACGAAGACGGATCTTTAGCTGAATTAAAAGGTTTTGAATTGAAAAGAAGAGGTGAATTGCAACTGATCAAAAATTTTCAAAGTGATATTTTCAAAATGTTCTTAGAAGGTGATTCCTTGCAAGAGTGTTACGGAGCTGTTGCCCAAGTTGCAAACAGATGGTTAGATATTTTGTATTCTAAAGGTAAAATGTTAGAAGATGAAGATTTGATTGAGTTGATTTGTGAAAACAGAAGTATGTCGAAAACTTTGAAAGAATACGAGGGTCAAAAATCCACTTCCATCACCACTGCTAAGAGATTGGGTGAGTTTTTAGGGGAAGATATGGTCAAAGACAAAGGTTTACAATGTAAGTACATTATCAGTAGCAAACCACATGGTGCACCTGTCACCGAAAGAGCTATTCCAGTTGCAATTTTTTCCTCCGATTTGGAAATCAAAAGAATGTTTTTGAAAAAATGGCTAGTTGACTCTTCTCTGGAAGACTTTGATCCTAGAGCAATCATTGACTGGGAGTATTATAAAGAAAGACTTGGCTCTACTATTCAAAAAATTATCACCATGCCTGCAGCTTTGCAAAACGTCGAAAACCCAGTTCCAAGAGTGGAACATCCAGATTGGTTGAAGAAAAAAATTGCCACAAAGAAAGATAAGTTTAAACAAACATCTTTGAACAGATTTTTCCAAAAATTAGATCCTACTGCGCCAAAACCAGTGAAAGATATGGAAGATTTGTTTTCTGATTCCGTACCAGTTGACTCTATCAACAAGGTTGCTAAAATTACCTCCAAGCGTAAGAGACATGATGAAAAAACAGTGATTGAGGAAGAAGAGCTTGTTTTACCAGCAGAAGTTCCAAATCCAGATGAGGATTACACCACGTTTTTGGAGTATTCGAAAATCAAATGGAAAATTCAAGCCAAAGAAAGGAAAAGAAGGGAAAATATTTTTGGTTCAAATAGTGGTACCCTGGGTAGATCTGCTTTAGGTGGGTTTATGAAAAAACATGCTGAATCTTATGCTAGCTCCACGTGGAAAATTTTACAGTTTAAGCCATCGAGATCCCCAGACATGACTGACGTGCATGTCATGATCAATGACCAAATTCACACCATTAGATTGAAAACATTGAAAGTTGTATACTGCTCTTTTGATAACGAGTTCACACCTGAGATTGATAGTTTTCCCAATTTTAAAATTGAGAAATCTATCATGAAACATCTACGGGGCGGTAATAGAGTTAGTGGCTCTAATGTTTTCAAAGTTACCATTGCTGAAAGAGCATTTGAAGAGGAAAAGAAGAACCCATCGAGTTTGTTTAACAGTCCACATTTGACCGGATTATATGAATCAAACATTACTTCTAGTGAACGTGCTATTATATCCTTGGGTTCAACTATTGAGTTCAACTCGAAAGTTAAAGGTGCATTAGCTGTTGGTCTTGAGAAAGGTTTTGAGCTAGAGGATTTGAAGTCTGTCGACTCAGATAGGTATTTGCAAAAGTTCGATATGGAAGCTGGTTATTTGTTGCATATTGTTTCTAATATTGGCTACGAATTTTACCTATTATTCAAGTCTTGGGACGAAACGGTTGAAGTTTTTGTTTTGAAACCATCAAATGCTGCTCAGGAATTGAGTCAAAAATCTCTTTTGAACATGTTTAGAAATCAATACAAGAAAAAGTTTGAAAAGTTTGAAAAATACAATAGTTTTGTCAAAATTGATTCAAACATTGGTTTTGAGATTCACCACAATACTGACGTTGAAAAGATATACAAGAACATTAATAAAAAATTCTCACAAATGAAAGATGAACAAGGTACTCGTCTAGTTGTTATGATGCAGTCACCGTATAAAACAAAATTATTGAAAAATGTCAGTCTTCTAAATACTCTTCCGTTGATTCAATTATCTATTTCTGAATTGCAACTTCCTCAAATTAATTGGAATAACATCATATACAAAAGATTTGTCAACCATATTATGTCCTTAGGCTCATGGATCTCCAATTTGTTAATGTTGTCAAAATATTCCAACATTCCTATTGGTAATATGAACTTGGATAACTTGGGCTATATGCTAGATGTTATGTACGCAAGAAAATTGAATACTCAAAATATTGGGTTATGGTGGAATGATCAGAATCCTTTGCCTGATTATGGTGGTTCTGAAAAAGATTTAGATATTGCATGTTTGGCTCAAACTAAAACCGAACCTATCAACAATGCAGATATTTATGATTCGGTTGTATTAGAAATAGAAGTAAACAATTTAACTATCAATACCGTGTTAGCTTCGGCAATCATCCACGAGTTGGAAGGTAGTGATTTGGCTGATATAGATGGAGGCTCTTTGATTGAAGATGGATTTGATGCTACATCTTTGTCGATTTTAAGACAAATGATGAAAGAATTGTGGGACAGTGCTATTAACAATAGCAATATCACTGCAGATTCTCTTTTGCAAACTTTTGTTTTATGGGTTCAAAATCCAGAGTCTAAGATGTTTGACCATACATTGAACTATCACGTGCAAAACTTAACAAACAAAGCACTTTTAAGATTAGTGAAAGAATTTTGCAGTTTGGGATCAACTTGCATTTATGCTGATAGCAACAGAATTTTAGTTCAAACAAACAAACTGACTGTTGAAAATGCGTACGCCTATGGTCAATATATTATTAAAGCAGTAAGAACCGATCCTTTATTTACATATTTGAACTTAAATATTAAAAATTATTGGGATTTGTTAATCTGGATGGATCCTTACAATTATGGTGGTAGAGCAGCTAACAACATTAAAGAAGACCAAGAAGAGCAAGAGTTATGGGTATTTGGTAATTGGAATATGAAAAAATATTTGGCTCCTATTTATCAAAACGAATTTGAAGACTGGATTGTTATTATATTAGATAGTTTGATTAAATCTAAAGTTGAAAAATTACATGATTTGGGAGATGGTACTCAAAGAATCACACAGTTTGTGCCTGTCAACAACCAAAACAGTCTGGTAAAATCGGAAAACCAAGAGTCTCAGACAAACGAGAAATTTAGTGATTTATTAGAAGGATTCACAAACACTTTTTATGTTCCAATACTAAAAAGAATTAAAAAATTATATGATAACCAACAAGAGTATATTTTAGATATTTCCTTTGCAGCCGACTACACTATTCCAAGATTACCTGGTGTTTTGAAAAGTGCCTCTATCACTAACAATCCGTTGTTAGAATTGGTCAAAGCATTGTGCAGTGTTATGCTATTATCCAGCAAAAGAAACCTTGAAGTAAGAGGTTTAAGAAAAGAGCTGTTGAAATTATTTCAAATCAGAGAATTTGATCCAAAGGCAGATTTTGATACGGCAACTATTCAAGTAACAATCAATAATATTACATGTGAATATTGTTTCAATCAATCATCGATAGAATTTTGTAAACTATTGGATTCTCATATGCTGAATTGTTCTAACTGCCAGAAGAAATACAATACATACTTGATCGAAGAAAAGCTATTAGAAATGGTGCAGTTTGAAATTCAAAGTTTTTACACACAAGATTTGAAGTGTTCAAAATGTTCAAAAATGAAAGAAGATTTGATGTCTGAATACTGTAACTGCTCAGGTAAATGGGTGGAAACCATCAGTAAAAACAAATTCTCCTTGAAACTAAGTGTTTTTAAACAGGTTGCAGAATTTTATGATTTTGGTTTGTTGAAATCAGCTTTAACTGATTTGAATATATAATATATAATCGTATAGTCTAAATTTATTTGGTTTTTCTTTTTTACCGGTTTTTGTCATGATTTTTTTTTTTGTTGTTTTTATTCGGCTCGTGATTTGCTTATAATTTTCCAAGGTTGATATAGTGGATAACGGATCGATCTAAGAGAAAGAACAATAAAACATATAAAACCATAAATTGATGACCTGTGTACCACCTACAGTTATTTTAAGAGACCAACAGCTAAACACTTTAGATGCATTTATAGATCAGGAGAAAAGCCCAGATTTGTTTCCCAACAATATTGTTGTTCAAGGATTCAAGAGTTCCGGGAAATCGTATTGTTTACGTGAATATTTCAAAGCTCTACCTAAAGACGTGAATTTTTGTGCTTTCGTTACAAGATATGAAATTTTCAGTTGGAAGAATTTGTTAACGAGTATTGCCAGAAACAGTTACCATGTTTTAAGAACCAAATTCCCTGATTGGAATCAAGGTGACAAAATTGATCCACTTAGTGCCGAAGATTTTTATTTGTTGACCGAGTTTTTCAGTTCATTGTTCCAAGGTTATGATGGTGCTCTAAGTGAAGACCAGAGTTTTTACGTTGTCATTGACAACTTAGATGCGTTGCCTCAGATGGATTTTCTCGTGTTTGCTCGTTTGGTCAAGGCTCATGAAAGTATCTCTTATAAACTAAAACTAAAATTGAAATTCATTTTCACTATCGAGAATATTTCGTTTTATGATAAATACAGAACTTTTGATCTTCCATTAGTGGTTTTCCCAAGATACACGCAAGACGAGATACAACAAATTTTGGATTTTCACTACAGTCTGTTTTCTGAATCACACGAGTTTTCCATGTTACGCGAGTCACTAGGTATTCCTATAAATGGCGAATTATTGTCAAAGAGCTACTTACAATTCATTGTGGAATCCTTTTACTCTTACACCGGGTCTGATGTGGAAAGTTTGAAGGACATTGCAGTTTTAAAATGGCCAAAGTTTTTGAAAAGGGTCACAAAGACCAATTATGATAAAGCAAGTGAGCTATACAAAAGTAATATCGACATGTGGACATCAACTGGTGACAAATTGGACGAGAAAATTGAGGAGCTGAGAGAGGACGACTTGGATGAACCCGCCACCAAAAAAGCCAAGACATCCAATAGCTTAAGTCAAAGTTTTACATTGTCTAATTTGACAAAGTACGTTTTGATTTCTGCCTACCTAGGCTCTTACTTAGACAGTAGGTTTGATGCTAAGAATTTTAGTAAAAAAGTATTTCTAAGGCAAGGGCGTAGTGCATATGGTAGTAGAGTAAAGCAAAAACTTCAGCCGGAAACTATGAAACCAAATTCGTCCACAGTGGAAAGATTGTTGGCAATCTTGCAAGCTATTTATACTTTTGATAGAAGAAACGAAGAATTTGTTGGCCATGATGATGAACAGAAACTTACAGGCGAGTATTTTGATTATGCAGACAGCATGAGGGCAAACGTCGAAGTTTATGAAAGCATGGCTGAGTTGATCTCACTAAAACTGATACTTCCATCAAAGACCCAATACCCAGATTTTCTAGATAGTAAAACAAGATGGAAAGCCAACCTTCCATGGGAGAATATTTTGGAGATAGCGAAGAGTGTTGACTTTGATATCGAAGAGTATTTTGAATTTCAATAGATTATGTAGCAAAATCGTTGATAGCTTATATAAAGAAGATAACGACCGGGTTATCAGTATAATATATATTTTTGGTCAAGCGACCATCCATTTTACAAATGTTCATTTGTTTAGGGTTTTTACTACTGGTTTTGGTATATCACATCAAATAGAGTGGAAAAGACGAAACACGTCAAGAGCAATGGGAAAGAGAAAGTTTGGCAGATTATCTAATATATCGGATGAAGAGAGTGATGCAGCATATAAAGTCCAAAAATTGAATGACAATTATTTGGATGAATCTTCCGAGTATGACTCGGCAGACTCCGAATCTGAAAGTCAACAATTGGACGAACTAAAAGATGATAAAAATAATAATAATAAAGAAAAGGAATTTGACTTTGAAGTGTCTGAGTCAGCCGATGAAATAAACATTGAGAATGAAAATAACCAAAGCTATAAATTGGAGAAGTTTGGTATGGACAAAGAAGATGATGAATCGTCCAATTCAGATGAACAAGACGAAGAAGACAAACTTTTTGAACAAATGAACAATTCTAATGATATTTCTGATGCAAATAGACTGAGAGAAAAAGATAAAGAGTATGCTCGAGCACGAGCTAAACAAAAACGGTCATCAGCATTACACATAAACTTAGAGCAAGCACTAACCCAACTTTCGTTTTTCTTCACGAATTCTCAGGATACCATCATTCAAACATTGGGGAGACTTAACAGCACAAAAAAGCAGTTTGAGAAAGTAAAGAAAGACGAGGTGGTATATGTGGTGAATAGCATTAATTATATTACAAACTTGTTAAGTGTTATACAGAATAAAGGATTTGAAGAAAATATATATGATTTACAACTACCCAGATTATTGGAATGCATTGATGAGGAAACCTTAGACAAGGAGGATGCTTTGGATTACCAAAAAACTCCCTTCTGGAATTTCAAAAGACTAGATAAGCCAACAGACACCAAGTATCAAACCCACACGACCTACGAAATGGATTATTGGAACAAAACATTTTTCAAAAACAATGTGATTGTAAAGTTTGGTTCCAGTGATGATATTCCAAACAACTGGTTTCACATTATAAATATTAACTTTGGAAGGAAGTAAATAATCGTTGTACAGTGGTAAGCTGTTAAAAAATGACATAATATATCAAATTTTCACCAATCATGTTTTGCATCTTGTGTGTTTTCAGTGGTGGAAGGTTCTTGTTCCATTGACTCTTCGCTGTATGCAACCAAGTTTCCCGCAATTTTTTGGTTTATTTCAAATATGCTGTCGTACTTAATTTTACTATCTGGGTTGGACTTGTTCCAAACCATCAATATCAATCTTAATTTGTTTTTGATTTTAACAATTGTCTTGCTAAACTGAGTAACGTCCTCATCATTATTAGTGAATTGTAAAGACTCGATTTCTTTTAATATGGTTCGGCAGTTGGCTTGAAGAGATGGGTTGGCTGAAACGGTCTCTATTATCTCACATATACTTTTAATCTGTCCTAGAATATGCACTCTTTGAAAAGCTACTTGTAAACCATACTGTCTACCTTCTAGCAAATTGTGTTCCAAATTTTCTTGACGTCCATCGTTATAACCTTCCTGGTAAAACTGTTCTTCTAAATTCAAAACTGCGTCTGTATCAAACATTTATAATTGTAAGGTTAATTTCTATTTACGCTTTTTTCATGTTTTTTTAGTTTTTATATAAATAATCAAGAAGGAATAAAAAAGTAAATATGGTCAAAATAGACCGGAGATGATGCTAAATATGTTCGTCCAGCTACAATGTTCTAAAAACACATTAATAATTATGATGACCCACTTTTTTTATTACCCGGCCGTGATAACATCTTTATTACATAATGGGAAACTTAGAAGCAAGCAAGAAAAGAGACACACAGTAGGTGTTGAAATTTAGAAAAATTTTCAATTAACATAATAGATTTAGTTCATGATATATAACAAATGGTTTATCAACTAGAGACATATAGAAGTGTAAGATATGGCAAAAAATTAAAGAAACACTCGGAGCGACTGATCTTTATAGCATATTCAAAGAGTTTTTCCGTCAACAATTTCTTTACCTGTTTTCTTTATTTTTTCATATATGGTTTCATATGGTAAAGACGTAATAACATCAACAGTTTGGTTTTCTAGAGAGATATCAATTTTGGAAACTTCTGGTTCAAGTTTGGTCAAAACTCTGTTGATAGAGTTGGAACAACCTGCGCAGCTCATTTTGACATTGAATTGGTAGTGGTTAGACGACATTTCCAGGGGTTTCTTATTCTTGTATTTGTTGTGTGAGAATGATTTGCTGGGCTACCTTTTTTTTAATTCACTTTGGACATTATTAGAAAATGTGTTAACGATACAGATTGATAAAACAAATATGCACCTTTATATATTATTACTCCTGATGATTTTCAAACCTTTGAAAGTATAAAAATTGCGGAAAAAAAAGACCAAAAACCAGAATGAAAATACCCCAGTGATGTATATCTCTGTATATACCCGTGGACAAGACAATTAATAGTACGCAGCGAAAATAACTCATATTTCTACTTGAAATGGAAACAAGGTGCAAATTTTGACAACTACATCACCACATTATATACAAGAAACAAGTTAAAAGTACAAAGTCATTCGGGTTGTACAGGAAAATATATAGTTATAATTCATACAAAAGCTAGATGAGACTATGAATATTTTTCACGAATGAATATTTTCATTTTCGGCTTCTTCTCTAAGACTCTTTATGTCTTCAATACAATCAAACCTTTTTTTAGTATCGGCAAACAACAAAACAATCCAGTTGATGATTTCTTCGGTCTTGAAAAGATAAAACTCACCATTGTAAAACATATCCATGATGTCGTTTAATCTGCCTGTTAACACTTTAGAAATGGTCAAGACCCTTTCTCTCAAGTCCTTGAATTGTTGAGCTTCATGGGCCTCCCCGTTGGTATCTTCTAATAAGACGTCATCAATGTTCTGGGTGATTAATTTAATAAGCTCAGATATGTTTTCGGACGCAATTTCAGAAATAACGTTCCACTGAGAGATTGGCTGAATTATACATTCTTCATAAAAAAAAGTTAAAATCAGTAGCAACAACTCTAATTTTTTGCTTGAACTGGAGATATTCAATATTTCATCTCTCAATACAGCTGTGATATATGGGAGTAACTCATCAAATGTAATGCTCCAGTCAGGATCCCCCAAAGACTCGTGGTCCTTGATTATATGTAATTGTTTGTTTGTTAGGATGCTTAGTCTTTTGTCGATCAATTGTATCTTTGTGTGAACAAGATTGGAGCCCAAATGGAAGAACTGATTCATACTGGAAAAATCTTTATAAATACTGTTGTTCTTAACTTCATACTTGATGTATTCAAAATCATTAACAAACTTGATCCAGTCACCGTCGTATTGGGAAGTGCATAACCCATAATAGGCGGTCAACAACATATTAAGCTTATAATCTTTGTTGTTGACGTCGTCTGGCAATTCCTCAGTGATTCTTATATTGATTTTTTGCCAAAATTCCAAAAATTTCAAAGTACTCTCTGTAACAAAATATGTGTCTTGTTTCTCGCGATGAACGACAGGTTGCGTAGTTTTTGTAATTGATTCATCCTTGCCTACATTTTCTAAATCCAGAGACTCATTATTGCTCCATGCATCGTCATCTAGACCCAAATCATCTTCATCCACCTTGTTTTCAGTGTTTTTTAATTCTGATCCTCCTATATTCTGGGTGTTTTCAATATCATCATCCAGATCAAGAATGTCATCGTCTGCACCCCATCCATCTTCAACAGCGTCTTCGTCCAGCTCTTCTTCCCAGCTTTTTCCCGCTTGGACGTTATTCACATTTCCATTGTTGTCACTGGATTCAGAAGAATTGGATTTTTTGGCAGTGGTGGCTGCACTCTTTAACTCAACGTCATCCAGATTGTCTTCACCCCAACCCCATCCGTCATCCAGATCTAGGTCATCAGTCTTGGTTTTAAGATCGCCGTTTTCCCTTTCTAGCTGATTTTGCAATGTATCTAATTTCGGATCTGTAGTAGTTTTATACTTTGGCTCTTCAATTTGAACTTCAACAGCACTTGTTTGCTGCAATAATTTCGGATCTTTTAAAATATCTCTTAATTCAGTGAAGGACACACCGATGATTTTATCTAGTAAAATTGCATTGAATATAGTTTTGTCACCTCCTTTTAACAAGTTTGATAAGCTAGTATCGTTTAATGTTTCTGATTTGGCAATCGCTGCAAGTAATTTTTCATTTACTTTTGTTTCTGGTTCGAAAATGTTTTTAATATTGGTTTTCACAAACTTGTCTGTTTGTTTCAGAATAGTTTGGCCTAACTTATGAAATGAATCACACATGTTCCAGTTTCCAATAAGGAAGTCATAGAAATCAATGATATTAACTAAATTTTCCACTTCATCAGTTAAACTTGTGCCTGAATTTGATGTGGCTTTTGAAACTTCCCAATGCGTATCCGATAATCTGTTTATAGTTATTGATTGTGTACTGTGAAACAAAGGATCTTTAATGTAATCGGCGATAACAGATTCGTATTTCAAGAATTCTAGAATGATTGAATTCAATAAACCAACACATTTTTCAACCAAAAAACTGGTATCAAAAATGGAGTCAATAAACCAAGTCTCGTAAACCAACATTGAATTGTCGCTAGTAATGTTGTCGATGTTGATTGTATTTTCCAACAAAATTTTCTTCATGAATTCATCCATGTCTCTTACATTCATGTCAGAGATAGGAGAACATTTCTTGACAGTAAGGATCTTTTTCGATTGATCTTGATAATAACTTTGCTCATAAAAATTTTGAATTCTTTCTAATAATTGGAAATGCGCTTCATCAAATTTACTTGTAATTGATTTGTGCAATTGAGGCGATATGATAGTGTTATAGTTATCTGCAATCAATGCGTATTTCTTGTGCATAGAACGAAGACTGGTAAAACAATTTTCAACTTCAAGTAGTTTCAAATTAGTGTCAAATTCAGCGAATGCGTGCGAAATCGCAGACAAATTGTTCAAAACTTCAATCTGGTCAATGTATTTCTGATCTTGTTGTAATAAACTTGCTCTGTCCAATTTTGAAGTATGGTCTCCAACTGATGGTTTGTTGAAACCATCAGTTATGACTTTGCCTGGGTGTAAAAGTTCTACATGAGCAGGATCATTTTCAATGTCCAATTGAATCTGCTCAGGATCTGCAAGAATGTTTCTGATATTTTCTTGGATATCCTCAACCTCGTTTTCAATGTGTGCAACTGCAGTCAACATAATTTTTGTCTGATTTTTTGTATGTTATTGATTGATTGAGCTGCTTTTTATTTTTAATTTTTAGTCCTATTGGTACTCTGTTTACACATAAATACAGACACAGTTTATGAATCAAACCATTTCACAGAGGGAAAACAAAAAATGTTGAAAATTCTAAACACGCTCGCTGAACAAAACCTTGAAAACAAAAACCCCAATTTGCACGTGATCTATTAATTTATGACACGTGATGCCAATACAAATTATGTTGAAGTCGTTGTTCTGTGACACGCCAAGCCAAGCTTGTTGAAATTATTTATTTCATTTCTGATGGTGAATAACAGCTTGGTCGTACCAATAAAAATACACCTTACACGCATATATGTTTACAGTATAGAAAACCACAAGAAGTCATAAGAATAACTACAAAATAAACAAAGTGAAAATAAAAGCTTTTTGCTGGTTAAATTGTTGAAATCAGGTATTTGATGAATGTTAAAAGGAAGTTTATCAATCATGAATTTAATCAGAGTGAGCTGAGAAAGGTTATCATCATAAACAAAATAACACAGCAAAAAAAGAAAAGAGTTTTCACTCAGTTTGTTTTTACTGTTCATATCAGTGTTTTACACACGTGTATTTTCATCTCAGATTATTCTTAATCTGACAAAACCAATATCGTGAATACCAGTAGTTATTTAAGGAAAAAATAAATGAAAATCCACAAATGTTCTAAAACATGTACACCCTATGTGAACTGGTTTTTTAATAGTTTTCTTTGGTTTTTGTTTTTTATTTTATCATGTTCTTTTATTTGAAGTAACATCGATTTGAAATCTTCTTTCCGAGAAATCAGCACACTGTTTAAATAGTTTCTTGAAATTTGACAAAAGAAATGAAAAAAAAAATGTTTCAGAGAAATTTCCACTGTGATAGAAATGTTATCACGCACAGATCTCATGTAGCGGTCAATTTTGGTAGGGCTTTTTTTTCCAAATGTTTCTCTTTCCTTCGACGTTGTTTACCCGGAATCATACCTATTTGTTTTGACACTTGTAATGAATAGTTCATGCCACATAAATACATGTGTTTAATGTTTGGGTTTAATAAAATGAATAAAAAATACACAATTTTTTATATAAGATCAGTTCCCAATTTGGAATATTTTAATTCACATTCATGACAGTAATCCTTCAATTTGGTATTGCTTCCATTGTTCCAAATATCTGGATATTCAATTTTAGCAATGTCACATTGTGATAATTCCTGAGCAAGAAATTGAATGTAGTCACCTTTCATAACTTCAGATTCCATGTTTGAAAGAATTTTCAACTCAACAAGTAAATCGTTTCTTCTTTTGGCAATTTCAAAACGAACATCCTTGTACTTTTTGTTGTACTCATCTGTGTCAATAAATTTTTGATAGATCGTATCTTTATCATTGGACACAATATCTTTTGTTAGCAAATCCAAGTCTTGCAAGTAAAGCGCTCTTTCCATCACCAGATCACCGTTCTTATACCCATCTGCCAATTTTGATGCCTTGTGAACTCTCCAGTAAGATAATGTACTTTTACCACTTAAAAAAACATTGAAAATACCGGAAAGAATTAATAATCCTAAAACAAATTTATTCAACAATGCAATATTGGTCAACAATGCGGCTGTAAATTTAATACTTGATTTGAGTGTCAACAAAAAATACACAATACCTTTTGACAAATGATTGAACATGATCACTCTAAACATAATGATAAAATGAATTTTATGATATTCTCTATTGTCAACCCATGTTTTAGATTCCCTTTGTGTTTCACGACTAGTAATACGACCACCAATTTTAACTGCTTTAATTAATTGACCATGATTTCCCATTTTGGAATAATAACTCTGAATAAGCTTTCTTATAACTTGCAATTTATCTTCAAACTTTTTCTTCAAAAATCTTTGCATATAGTCATGTGCAAAATTATAAACAATTGGCACGTTTTCTAAAAGCAAATATATTTCTAAAACTGATCTTTTAGAAGAATTTAATGTTTGTCCAGATTTTCCCGAACTCTTCAAGCCACGGCTAATGACATAAATAACTTTTAGTCTAACTGTGCCTACAAAAGGTACTTGAAACTCACCGTGGTCATTTTCCACTTCACAATAATCATCTTGAAGTTTAATCAATTTTTGTATAATAACTGTTTTGTTTGGTCCATAATTTTCATTGGTGATAAATGAAATTGGAAATAGTGTTTTCAAATGAAACTCTCTCAAATACACGTTGTTACCCGTGTAATGTACCCACGGTCTGACTGTGGCTACTGTAAGATTCTCTAATTTTTCGTCATACTCACGAAATAGTTTGGGGAAACAAATTGAATTTTCCCCAAACATCAAATGCATCAAAGCTTTAGGTTCCACAGGAACGTTTATCTTGGAGGAGTAAATTGAATTGTTTGATAGTTTTTCTCTTCTCCGAGTGAACTCAGCTTCTGACGATTTCAATGTTGTAATATCCAACTTGTCTGAATTACTTTTTTGAAAAGCAGACACTGGCTCATGAGTTTTAATATACTCCAATTTGTCATCACGAAAGATCAACATTTTGGTACGCTGATCTAAATTTTTCTTGCTTTCTACATCTATCGATTTAAACTTTTTAAGTAAAGCTTCTTCATCGTCTGATACCTCATTAATGGTCACATTTTCTATTAAATAGTTTAGTTTTTCCACTAACGGTTGTAATTCTATATCGGGTGCCACTTTGATTTTCATAAGCAAATCACTGCCTCTGTAAATACTAATATACTTGCCATCAATGACTTCAAAAGAAGCTAAATCCTTTAGGGAAACCGTTGCTAAAGACAAAAACCCAGTACTATTCATATAAAAAAATGCGTCATTCTTTGTAAAAAAACAAATACCTAAAAAATCCTGTCTATCATTTGGGGAAAGTGCACAATCAAATTTCAAAACAAGTCCATCTATGCTCATAGGAAACATCGATTTAAATTGCAGTTCATCGCTTCTTAAAGATGAGGGATAAAAGCTAGGGAATGTTTTTGTTTTTCCTTTTAATTGATCCATGTATTTGGTGCTCAATTTGAAGCCTGTTGAGTTAATATCATCCAAAAAAAACTTGCACCAGTTCACAGACCCCCATAAATTTGCAGTGATTGCATCTGGAATATCGCAGGACGTTACAAAGTTGCTTGCCAGAATACTCAATTTAGTAAGTTTCGACATGACGGGTGTTGCTATTTGTGGCAGCTTAAACATGCCTTCTTCTGGAAAAACAACTTCGCCGTACGCATTCCATTTGGCACCACATTGTTCAATAAGAGATGTGCATTCACTAGTTGTTGTTAGTAAACTGTCAACAGAGGTACTAGAGCTACATGCATATTCGATGAAAATTGGAGGAAATCTCAAAAATGCCAATTCGTATTCTTCTTTGCTGATGGCTTTGGACACCAACTTTTCTTTTCCATAGGAAAAACATTTAAACCAGTCCTCTAATTCCGAATAGGAATCAGCTTGAAAAACAATGTTTATGTTCTTTTTAGAGTCACTAATTTGCAAATCAAAACAAAATTTCCGTTCTTCTGTGTGGTTGTACTTAAAGGTCGTCAATAAAATACCAAACTTGTCAGTTTCTTGGACAAAGTTTTTACTAGGGGCTAAAACCAACATACCAAATACAGAGTTTTTCACAAAACACCATCTTCTCACCCAAACAGTTCTTGCTGGTACGCCTACTGTAGTTTTCATGTACAACCAGCCAGATTTTTCGTAGACTTTGTTCACCTTCAGAGCATCAATTTCATTTTTGGTGGATTTTTGCTTTTTAGCACTGTCTACTGTCGAATTTTCTGAAGCAGATGTCAATTGTTTATTCAACTCTTCGTTTTCCTTTCTGACTTTCTCTACTATATTAAGTTTAGCCTTTTCTAATTTATCAACTACAGTATCCAAATTATAATGATCAATATCTCTGTTTGGTGTGATTTCATCGGTGAACGACTTTTCAACCTGGATTTTCGATGTTTTGATGTCATCCATTAATGATTTGTGCGCTTCGATCGATGTGTGAAACCAATGTTTAGCTGCCCTAAAATTACTCAAAGCATCTGTAAAAATAACCACAGTAGAACCTTGATCGTCTGACAATGTCTCGTCTTCAGCCTTCAAAGATGAAATGATATCAATTAAGCTTTCACTGATTTTATTATTGGTTACTGAAATCCTCAAAACTAAGTTTAATGAATAATGCAAATATTTTTTTCTGACTTCAAATAATTGAAATGCATCTTCTCTCATGGTTGATGGATCTGTGTTTTGGTATTTACCCACCTGATACTTGTCTAAAAAGGAATCATATTTGGACTGATAATACTCAAAATTCTTTCTAGCTTCCTTGTATGGTTTTATGACATCTTCTAAAAGAGCCATTAACTTTGCATTGTATTGAGTAGGATTCCCATGTAAAACAATGAATATCTTACCAACAACTTGTCTAATTGAATTGTGAAATCTGTTGATAACGTCTGGAGTAGATTCTGTCCCATCTAGAACACCAGAATTTAAGAAAGCGCTGGGTGGTAGCATCAATTCGCAGACCTGATGTTGTACCTTTTCGAAATCTTCTAATTGGTCTTGGAATTTTCCCTTACTGAATTTAGTGACTTGTTCAATCCATTGCTCAATGCTCTCAAGTTGTTGGTGGAAATAATTGGCACTAGCTCTGAAAGACGGAGAATCCAATGGTGCTTCTTTGAACCCTACACAAATTAATTTTAGTATTCTTAATTGCTCATTGTTTTTATTTCCTGAACCCTTTGTCCCACCAGTAGCGGTCTTAATAGCCGCTGGCTCATAATTTATGACCATTGCTAATATGGGTTTTTTGTTTTTATCAACTTAGTTTAGTTTAGGTTTTTGAGTATGTTTGTATTATGATTTTCGCAGTAGCATAACAAATAGTGTTTAAGCAATGTTGAAATAACCCCAAAAAGTAAGTCAAGTGTGAAAAAACTTTGACTTTTTTAGTTGACCTTAAATCCATCCCCCTTAGTTTTTGTTTTTTTCGGTTTTGTCTTTTTTAAAATTGTCTGTTTTTTTTATGAAAACCAAAGTTGTCCTAACAAAAAAAGAAAAAAAAACTAAAATAATCACCTGATAAGTGATTAGGAAAAACAAGATGACTATTCCTTAGATCTCAGATAGCAATTGAGTGAGTGAGTGATTATAAAGGATTATTGATTACCAAACACACAAAGTTAACAGAAGATTTGGTTGCCATTTACAATTACATACATATATACATATATATTGTTGAATCTAAAAACTAGCAGCCGCATTTCCCCAAATCATCAACGATCTTTAGATAGAACTTCAAAATGTCCAGCTAATTGGGATCCCTTTTACTTTGAAAGTTAACTTGCCAATTGATAATATTCAGATGATCTAAATTCGGTAGTACGCCTCGAAATTCGCCATGTTTGCTGCTATTCACACTGACCATGCCGTCATTTAGTTCGTTTGTTAAATTATGTATGATTTTCCAGGACAAATAAAAAACCTGGTTCCAAGAAGGTTGGAAATAAGCACCGTATGAGAAATACTTGACATTTGGGTCATCTTTCATTTCATTGTTGAATGTGATATCAAGGTAGTCAGTCGTCAATTCGTAAAATGCCGGCGGAAGTCTGACATAGGGACTCGTCACCCCCATTCTATATTTCAAGTCATCAAACAAATCACAAACATAGTTTGCCACGACACTTCCGTGATGTGGTGTGGATATTGTGGTCAACGAAATAACCTCATAGTTTTGTTTCTCCTCTGGAGAAATGGCGGATATCAAGTATCTGGCGTCCAAGCCTCCCATTGAATGAGCAATCAAATTAATTTTAACAAGGTCTTTGTTATTGTGGGTGTTTGTATTTTTCTTATTACGTTTCAAATATTCTATTTTTCTCTTTATGAAGTTATTTAACACAGTTGCTCTATCCTCTATGCTAGAGAACGGGGGCACATGTGCAGTGAAAACAGTAACGTTTTGTGCTTCCAAAACCTTTTGAACACCAATCCAATAGTCTATTTCCAGAAACCCTTTATAGTTTGGGTCTTCATCTGAGTTGTATATTTCGTGCATCAAACTTTGGTCATCTTTAGTTATTTCTATTATATTACGAAAAAATTTGGTAATTTGATAAACTGAAGGTAAAAGAATAAGCTTGGAAAATCCAGAAAGACCATGACAAAGCACAACAGGGTTTTTGGGAGCATGAAATTGATCAATAGGATCCAGTTTATGGATCACATAGTCTATCTTATCATCAATTTTTGCCGGGTTGGGAGCATCCGTCCTTATTGGGTTTTGGATATAAGTTTTGCATAACACACCGGTACTAAAAACGGTAGTAGCAATACCAATCAATACTGAGCGTTTCTTGAAACTTTTGATCATAGCTGTTTCTGTAGTTGTTAGTTTTTTTGAGATTTTTCACCTATTTTAGATCAGACTGGGTGTGTAGCTTCTCTTGGGTCATTAACTCCAGTTGAACAATCGGCCCGGCGTACTTACACAACTAAATGATATCACATGTGGTGTATGGGTGTTAAATGGGGTATTGTAAATATTTGTTAGAAAATACTGACCCACGAGTAGAGTAACATAGCTCCATGAGTTGTCATGTGATCAATATCAATCTTGAAGAGTCTTTGACCAATAAGAATTGAGCAAATGTAAACAATTGCAGAAAACAAAGAAACCTTGGTATAAAAACTAACATATTTATTTTTTAGTTTTTCTTACGTTGCTACTACATGGGTTTATAAGCAAGGGAAGAAACACAAGACAACAAAAGAATGTTGAAGAGTTTTTCTTCTTTGTCAAAGTATTTACTGAGAATTACTCACTAAACTTTGTTGAGTATACAATAGTATGTAACACGGAATTTTACTAGACACTATTTCCATTGTGTTCTAGATTCTTCAAATGTGTCTAATATGCAAGAGAAAAAGAAGGAACAAGCGAGAATATCTAAAAGGTAAGACTTCGGGTACTCGAGATAGATTGACGGTAAGATAAGTATTAAATATTTATATTTAACTAAAGAATAACTTTGGTAACTTATTTACACTCATTGACAATAGAATTACTAACACTATGTCAGATAATTCCATCGACTCCGGTGACCCGGTCATGTCAGAAGATATTTCTTCTAACAATATTCAATGCGGTTTAGGTACAAGCAACGCACCTGCGTTGAACTTAGCAATTGAGCAACGGCCGAAGCGACAAGAAAATTGATTTTACAAGAATAATTACTTTCAATCATTAGTCATTTTAAATTGTACTTCTATAAATATACACGTGTTTTTCTAGACAAAGGAACAAAGTCAAGAAGAATTGTAAATTCTTCTTATTTTGGACCACTAACAACATTCATCATGAATGATTTCAACCCTCCCAAATTATTCAACAGGCTGACGCCAAACTGTCTTGCATTTTTCACCACGACGTTGTCAGTGCCGTATACTTTCTGTAACTTGTCAGTGACACCTAGTAGCATCATATTAGTACCGTATCTATCTTTCCAGTATTCGTTCAATACAAAATCTGTTTGACCAATATCTAAACCTCTTGAACTTGCCTTTTCCAAAACTTTGACCAAGCTCATAGAGTCACCTAAACCCATGTTCAAACCTTGACCAGATAATGGATGAGTCGCATGTGCAGCATCACCTACAAGGGCAACTCTTGGTGCAACGTATGTATTACAGTGGAACATTTTCATTGGGAATCTGGCTCTGGATTTGTCCAAAACGTCAACAACAGTCGGTGGGTAGTTTTCTTCCATGAAATACATGTCGTTGTTACCGTAAAACTTGGTCAAATGTTCTGATTTGTGTTCAATTCTGTGTTCAATGTCTTCGATCAACTCTTCATAAATAGGATCATCGAAATTGCTCAACTCTTTAATGCTCTTCAATTTTCTATAGTAGTATTGCATATCACCATCTTCCAAGATAAATGCAGCATTAACTAATTTGCAAAAAACTTTTGGAGAAATTTTTGTTAAAAGCTCAGATAACTCAGGTGTAGTACTCCAAACCAAAGTGGAATTATCATCTGGTAATGGCAAATGAGCAATTGGACCTGTTGGCAAAAATCTTTGCCATCCTCTAATTTGATTAAATGGTGGACATTCCAATTTCAAAGTGGCAACAACACCCCATTTATTGTAGAACCAACCCAAGGAATCAATCTTGGCAAACTTTCTCACTGGAGAATTGAAACCGTCACAACCAATCAATAATCTGGTTTTGTATATCTGCCCATTGTCCAAGGTGACTTCAGGCCATGAA
>JAJMDI010000170.1:0-17932 GCA_030573535.1 Hanseniaspora occidentalis var. citrica
TAGACATGTATCTAATAATCCTAAATTATTTGACAGTCTTAATATTAGTGAATTATTTGACAGTTCTCTTCTGCACATGTTCTAAGGCTTAGACTAGCTTGTACCAATTTGTTATCCTCATACATTGTTAGATATGTAACTCAGTAAACAAGTCACTATCTACGAAACAAATGTTCGAGTGAGAATTTCTTTTCCACATATTCACACTGTTTTGTAGCTTAGATTCCACTGAAATACTCTCTCGGGTGTAGCAAGTTTTTCTCAAGTAATTTCAATTCATAAAAAAAATAGTTGTCACGTGATCACAAAATATTACATGCTTGTTCACATCAAAGATTGACATTTGCTAAAATTAGATTTTTAGAAGTTTTTATGATGCATTAAATTATTGTCCTTATATAGTGTACATAACTGATCAATATACAAATATTATTAAAAATTCTCCTTTCAAAAATATATATTCTAAAAACGTTTTTTAAGCACCCTGGTGATTTTGAGCAGCCAACCTTCTATATCTTTCTATATCTGTCTCCTCCTCATTTCCAGAGTCGTCTTCTTCGTCGTCGTCTTCATCTTCATCTTCATCTTCAGCTTCATCGTCGTTGTTGTTTCCAAAGTCATTTTCATATTCTGACTCATCGTTGTCGAGATCAGAGTTGGAATCTTCATCACTTTCAAAATTGCGCGATGGTGCCGGGGAAGCACTTCTTCCCAATCCAAAGCTTCCAGTAGCAGTGCCAGATGACAACACAGGCGTACCTGGTGTTTGTGATTTGGGGCTTTGTGGATCTTTAGAGCTGACCTTCTTTGCAGAAGTGAGTTTTCTCAACCCGACTTTATTCAAAGCTTTGTTCATTATAGAATCAGCCCTGCCTCTAACATCCAGATTAGATCCGACGAGGCTACCAATATCCCCTTCTTTCTTTGGTTTATCCTGAGTCTTAATTTTGTATCTTCTCAAGACATCACCATTTTCATCTTCAATGATTAGTTGCGTATCAACTCTATATGCATAATATTTCTTACGTTCTTTAGTGACGTTTTCTTCATTTGATAAAATACTCTCACCAGAAAGAGCTTTTTTCAAATTTGTTGCACCGTCCGATAAAACTCTGGAAAATTTGCTGACAGCACTGCCGTTCGATCTGATAGGTTTTAGTTTAGAATCGTCTTTCTGATTGTCATTGGACTTTGCACTATGATCATCATGATGTAATTCAGCTTGTACGATTACATCACCGTCTTGATTTTCAACAACAATATGATCACCTGTTGCGTAGACCACATTGCCAGAGTCCTGAGTCAAAGAAAATATTCTTTTTAATGCTTCGTCTTTTGAAACAGGTTGTAACAATTGTTCTGAAGTATCTTGATTCCCTAAATTTTGATCAAGACTAATTTCTGGTTCATTGTTATATCCAGTTTCTGAAATATGTGTAGCTAGACGATCCATGTGATTCACGCTTTCATCTGCCAAATCGTGAGAGTCTTGCAAACTAGAGTTTTGAGCTTTTTCCTTTAAAGGTGCACCATCTTCATAACCCTCATCAGAGTAGTTGTATTCCATGTCTGGGTTATTGTCTTCATCTCTAAATTTATGTTGGTTATGTGTATTATAAACTTCATCCTCATCATAGTCATATTCTGGGTACTCAGCTTCTAAGTCAGATGAAGGATAAAGAGCATTATCATCCCCCAAGTGTTGTGGATGCTGTTGATTTTCAGTGCTTTGAGAACCTGTTTGAACTTCACTGTAATAGTTTTCTTCAGTTTCTTCTGATTTTGTGTCATTTACTTTCTGTGAAATGGTAGTTTTGCTTACGGATCCTAATGCAAAAGATGCTGCTTGTGCTTCTTTCTCTCTTTTTGCTCTCTCCTGATCTAATTTAGTATGTTGTTTATCCACATCGGTTTCTTGACCAAAAAATTCTTGTCTCTTTCTAGTCAATTTTTTTAATCTTTTAATTGCTTTCCCATCTTTTTTCTTTCTTTTTGCACCACCAATTGGTTTAGCCTTTTCCTTTAAGTTTGAGTTAGTTTTAAAAAGTTTGTTTTGAACTTCATTATACTCCAAATTACCTTCATTGTCTGTTGTTAAATAGCTCGAAGAAATCCCAATTGCTGCCCCATTTTCAATTGTAGGAACTTTTGACAATTGGTCATCAGACAAAAAGAATTTCTCATCCTTTAAGCTAGAAGGCGCCAATGTATCGATTCTTTGTAAAGAAACAGTTTTGTTCTCATCAGAGTTTAATTCTGGTAATCTTTGCATCCATGATGGCCCTTTATTACCACCATTTGTAGTATGAGCAGTAAAAGTTTTAGTTAAAGTTATAGTATTCAAATGTTTACCTAACATCATTACTGCAACTGAAGAACCATGAACAATAATTGAAGTAACAACAAAGAAAGTAACAAGTGGCCAAATAGTGAAAATTAATCTATAATATTTTGATGTTGGAGAGGGCAACTCTTTCAATGGAGTCTCATCTGTGTGCAAACTGTAATGTTCTAATTCTGATCTTGCTAAAATCGACGCAAAGATAGCACCAACACCGATAGATCCAAACCATCCAACAAATAAAGCTTCTCTGACAGATTTAATGTCTGGAATTAACCTCCAAAAAGTCATCACTGCAGGCAATCTTCTTAAAAAGATGATGACAATTGCCAATACGATTAGCCTCCAAACGTCTAATCCATACTCATGACTATTAAATTCAGACCAAGGAATAATGGAGCCAAAATAGATAAAATAAGAATAATTTAATAATAAATCAATAACTGTGGATATATGAGTTTCATGAGTTTTTTTTGAAAACCATCCATCCCATGCAAACGCAGCACCTGCTGCAAATGAAACTAAAAGATCATCTACACCTAAAATAGAACCAAAACCGGCACATGTGATAGCTAAAATAATATAAAATGCTAAAAAGGAAACTCTGTCAATATAGTTGTGAGTTTCACAATATTTAATCAGATGTCTACCACAATACCCAATGACTACACCCATAAAACAACCCAAGACACACTCATATAGTAAAGTCACACATATCCAATCCTTTACAATTTCTCCTCCATTCCCCTTATGCACAATAAGGTTCAGTGACAAGTATATAAATGGGAAAGCCATCCCATCATTACAACCAGATTCCGCACTGATCAAATTTCTCAAATGTTTTGGAACATGTGTTTGAGCAAAAGCACCCGCCACAATGGATTGAGATAAAATAGGATCAGTTGCTGTGATACATGCAGAAACCAATAAACCGTCTGGAAAGGAAAACCCGGGCATAACCAAATAAATAAATGAGCCCACAATCAACCACCCAGCTGTCATTACTGGAACCAACAACATAAAAACACTCACCCAATGCTTAAGCATATATTTTTTCGGTAGTTCAACAGCTGTCGCAAAAATTTGAATACAAAGAACAATCCTACTCAACTCCAAAGTAATGTCATCCAAATTCCCCCATTTTTGCGGATTAAACCAGTCGAGACAGTGCGGCCCAACTATCAACCCAAATATGGTGGCCGCAGTAGCCTCACCGGTATATAGTTTTTCTTTGACAATATACGATATTAAAGAAAAACTAATAGAAAACACACCCACGCATGCATACGCAACGTGTGCTTTAGTCACATCTAACTGTTCCCATACCATGTTAGTTTTTTTTTTTTTATATTATTATATGCTTGTTTCTTTTTGTTTTTTTATTATCCCTTGAATACAAAATCCCAATTAAAAAACTAGCTATGCTGTATCTTGTTTATTATATTTATTAATTGTGTGAAAAACAGTAACAGTCTATAATTTTGTTTCACTTAGTTGATGATGTGATATGATACTATTGTTTTTTTGTAATTTCTTTTTGTTTCTCTTTTTATTATTCTTCTATATAGGTGTACTTCTATAAATAAGAAGTATGCATACATTGTTAAACTCAAGTGAAAGTTATGAAAACAACTCAAATCTTAAAAATATTAAATCTCTTTCATTTCATGATTCAATAAGTGTTTAAAATCATAAATTATTTAGATGTCAATGTTATTGACCTTACAAAATAAGAACAAGAAGAACATCATTAACCTTTTTGTGATTGAAAAAGCCCTTTTTTGTTTACTGCGTAGTCTAGTCTGTCTTTTTTTTTGTCCCTGATGATTTCTTTTTGTTTGTCTCTTTTTTTTTTCTGTTTTTTTTTTTTTTTTTTTTTTTTTTTAAACTTCATCATCTCAAAAATAAAAACAAATCAAACATACAGACAGACTTTCAATAACAGACAGAGACTATCACACACCCTGGCATTTCATTAGTCACGTTTGAAAAAAAAAAACTAAAAAAATAGTACAGTTTTGAGAATTAACAACAACAACAAACACGATATTAATAAATGACGTCAGAACAAGTATCAAGATGTAATAATATAATAATACAATAAAATACAAAGTAAAGTACAATGCAATGAATATTATTATAAAATTCGTATGTAGATATTTAATTTATAAATTTGATAATAAATCTTTTTATGTCTGCTGAATTGATTAGATTTTTTTTGATCCAATTAAAAGCAGATAAAATTTGCTATTTATGGTTGACTTTCAAGTTTTTTCGTGACTGATTCTACCAATTTTTTCAACTCTAAAATAGAAGAATTTTTGATCGCAGAAGAGGGCAAAGAAGAAGATGTCGATGATAGATTACGTCTGATTTTCTTGACTCTTGTTGTATCAAATGTGTTATTATAATTAACAACGCTGCTGCCATCACCCATACTAGAATTGAACCCATTAGCTTTTGAGGCCGAATTGTTAATCAAATGGGTGATTGATGTAATTCTACTGGCAGGTGTTTCTACTGAAAACAAAGGTTTAGAACCCTTAGCTACATTGCCCTGATTTTTAATTATACTACTTTCAATGTGATTATTTTTGATTGTCGTTGATGGTGTCTTTTCTTCAAATTTTGCAGTTTTCACAGTTGTTGATGGAGTTGAGTCAAATTGATTAAAATGACAATTAATATTTAAACCATGTTGTGCAATTGGTGTTTCAAACGTAGGTAAATGCGGAGTTGTTTGAAAAGATTGCTTTTTGACTGGTTTTTCGTTTTTATAATTGAAAGTTAAATTTCTCATCATGTTTCTGGTTGGCTTATCCATTTTTACAATATTATTCACAACATGAGGTCCAGTGTAGTTTTGAGTCGTACTGTTCGTAGTGGTGTTAAAAGATGTATTGGATAAAATTGAGGGATCTTCAATCACTTCTTCCTCAGCCTCCCTTTCTTCATAAATGACATTATGACTAGTATTACTATGCAGATTATAAGTACCCAAGGGGGATCCAACTTCTGAACTTAAGACTGATACTTTTCTTTTCAATCCATTTCTAGATATGCCTGAATGTTGTGTATATGGTTTCATATATTGAAATGTATTTTTCTTAGTCCTATCATTTTGTTTTTGATTCATATACTTTATTTTTTCTTCATTTAGCATACTCATTAATTTTTCATCAATTTTATTTTTCTTCAATTTTTTATCGGTATCTTTTTCAATCAATGAAAAATTATGAAGTCTTTTATTTTTAAAAAAATTAAACTGATCATTGTTTTTTTGAATATGTTTCAAATTCTTTAAATGATTCAAACCATAATCCTTGGTAAATTCAAATTTAAAATCATTAGAAATTTCATTTAAACCATAATTCAAATTTTTTATTGATGATTCATTGTTGATTTTCAAAAAATCGACTCTTTTTATTAGTAAATCACCAAATATTTTGAAAATTTTTTCAATTTGAAAAAATCCAAACAATTCATTCAAACTGTACTTAGTTTCAACAGAATCCCAGTATAACAACAAAACATTGATTTTATAATTATTTTCTCTTATTTTCTTAGTATTTAATAATGAAATCAACATTTCACCGTCCCTTTTCAATTTGTTTTCCAAATCAAAAATAT
The DNA here is from genome assembly GCA_030573535.1 of Hanseniaspora occidentalis var. citrica. Taxonomy (NCBI): domain Eukaryota; kingdom Fungi; phylum Ascomycota; class Saccharomycetes; order Saccharomycodales; family Saccharomycodaceae; genus Hanseniaspora; species Hanseniaspora occidentalis. The sequence continues at coordinate 5,972 of JAJMDI010000170.1, forward strand.
CATCGTCTGTAATACCAGTGTTAAATACTAACAATTGAATATTCGTACCACTAATATCATTAACTTTGTTTTGCTGAACATTCTCAAATGATTCTCTTGCATTAACCAAGGTATTATCCCATTTAGATACTTTCAAAACTATCTCGTCTTCGTGGGAAAATTGTTTCCCAACTTGAAAATTTTTTAGTAACCATTTGCTAGGTGTATTATTCCAATGTTCAGAAAAAATTTTAATATCAACTTCCAATTTTTTCAAATCACAAATTTCCACGATGTTCTTTTTGTTTTTATATAGCGGCTCAAAATATATTCTTTGTAAATCAATAGCCACCTTATCACACGATTCAAGCTTTTCCACAGAAAATGGTAATGAGGAACTCAAGCTATCTTTCGGATTATTAAAATTTATAAAATATTCTCTTTTTTCAACTTTATTAGGTGTCATCAAATACTGATATTTCCCTGTTAAACCCGCAGAGACCAATTTTGGTTGATGATTCAGATAATAATCCATAGATATGTTTCTTTTTTTAACAATACCAATGTTTTTTTCCGCATTTGAAATATCTTGCTTTAACATCTGTATTTTCTTTTTGTCTTCAACAGAACGTTTCCATTTAGTAACCCATTGTTTTAAGGTATTCAATTTTAAAAAATGGGTTTTTCTTAAATCGGCCTTTGTTTCAAGATACATTAAATATAACCGTTCATGGATGAAAGCTGTGTACAATTCTTCGGCAATAGAATTCAACTTTTGCTCACGAATTTTGTACCTCTCTAAATTATTTGCCACAATTGTTGCAATCTCTTCTAAACAAATGTCATTAATTAGTTTATTACCAACCTCTTCAGTAGCTCTATCCTTTCTTTTTTCAATGTCTGCTCTTAAAGTTGCATCAATGTCACTTTTTTCAAAATTTTGTGGAACAGATACGCTTGAGGCAAATTTGTTAATCAATTCTCCATGTTTTTGTTCTTCTTTTTCCTGTAGTTCCTCTTTGAATAACCCTTTCCTAAGATTTGGATTTTCCACAGCTGAATTATTAGATTCTGAAAATGTGGGAGTTTTTGAATTTTGTCCTATTGAAAAATTTATACCTTTATTACTGTTAGTAACTTTGTTTTCAACATGTAACAAATTAGTTTTACTATCTTGCAAAAACTTTATGTTATTTGATTTTGGGGAATTAAACTTAAAAGGTGTATTTGCTCCCTTTTCAGCAGCAGCCATAGGGGTTGGTGTAGTGCTTGGTCTCATATTTTTTCCATGAAATAAATTATCAAGCTTTTGTGGCTCAACTTCTGCAATAGGTGTTTTGAATTGTAAAGCCTTCTCAGGTTTTGAAAATGCTGAAGTAAAGGCCGGTTTATTACTTTGATTGGAAATTTCAAATCTTTCCGTTTCATGTGAAGTAGTCTTCGGTTGTGTTATTTGATTTGCAGTCTGACTATGAGATGTTTGAAATGCTGTTGGTTTGAAAGATGATTCTGTCGAATCCAAATGAAATTGTGAGTTGTTTGTCAACGCAAATCCGTGGTCCAAGCTTTGGTTATGAAATGATGTCATGTTTTTATTGTTCTCAACTTTTAATGCTTGAATGCCAAAATTATTTTTGCCAGAATTTATGACGTTTTGGTAGTTTCCACAGTTCTGTAGTTTTTCATCAACACACTTTAACCAAGCTTGCTTCAATGGACTTTTTTCTGGAATCAAGTGATTCGTATGTTCCAAGGTCTGAATAGAAACATGGTCGTTATCTAAAATGTGAATCGAGTAATAAGTACAGAAATCAATCAATTCTTGATTGTTGTTAAACAAAAACGTTTCCAATAGTGTTTCAAAAGGAATAGGTTTCATTTTTTTATTGGTACTTGCCTTCAATTGCAAAAACCCGTAAAATCTAACCTCATTGACGTAGTTTTCTAAAAATGAGGCAACTAAAAAAGATGTTTTAGGAGAAGACAACAATTGAAAAAATGATTTGTACAAATTCAAACCATTGGGCGTAGAAATGTGACCTCTTTCTTTAAAATTTGAGTTACTAATAATTCTTCTGAAGGTTAACACCGTTTGAACCAGTTCGTCTTCAATTATATGCTTTTCTAAGTTTTGAATAACATAATCACATTCAGGATCTCTCAAATTATGTAACAACCAATAAGCTCTAAATTCAGGTTCGTTTGGGTATGTTATCGAAGAAGTCTTTGCCGCATCATAAATTTCACATAAAGTAATTAAAGATTTAGTTAGTTGTTCAATTTCTTGTTGTTTGCTGTATTCAATCTCGGACTTGGCCATGATGTGAAGGATCAATAAATGGATTCTACAAATCCTTTCATTACAGTCCACAGTTTCTGGACCACAATAGTTTTGATATGTAAAATCTTGTCTGATCGAACGCATTCTGTCCCATAAAAATGACTCACCTTCTGGTAAGTTTCCAATTAAATTCTCGACAACATAATCCAAAGTTTGAACCAAAACATGGGGTGGCCTGACATCGGAAGGTAGAGACGGAGGTGCAGAAGCTGCTGGTCTAGCAAAAGATTTTAATGCCTTGAACCTGTTAATTTTCCCATTCACTTTTTCGACATTAGAGACATTGTTTTCCACACTTCTTCTAGCCCTTTCAAAAATAGGACACATATCAAGACAAGTACCTTGAAAAGAAATAGCCTCTGATAAATCTTTCGACTCTTCTGCTTTATCCACCAAGTTTTTATTTTCCATCATTTTTCTTTCCATAACTCTCATTTTTCTAAATAAATCATAAAGGTCCTGTGTATCGTTAGATCCTGTTTCTTCAATTTTCAACATCTTTTCTTGATTAGCTTTATCCCAAGCATCTTGTTCAAAAGCTTTTTGGACTAATTGCGGTTTTTCTCTTAGCAAAAACTTAGGTAAGTTTCCTGGAACTTGAGTCTGCTTCTGCTGAAATCCAAATTTCTTTGGATCATCAACCAAAGGGCCTAATATAAATTCCTTGTCTTTAGATAAAGGATTTATCGTTAGTTGGTTTTTATTTGTATTTTTATTTGTATTTTTATTTTTTTCTCCCGATGGATTGTAATTTTTATTTAAATCTTTTTTGTTATCATCTTGGGTATTTATATTGGTATATTTATTTTTTGGAATGTTGGTGTTATTAAAATTCTTTTTATTGAATGATTGTTCTTCCCCGTGTTGTTTATTTTGCTTGTAATTTGGTTTAGAACTAGTATCACGCTTATTTTTAAAAGATTGAAAGGAAGAACTCGATGTGTCAGAGTTGTGCTTATCAGTATTATTATAGTTATTATTTTTATTAAATTGTCTAACCTGTTTTCCTTGAAAGAAAGATGAATTATTTGATGATGTGTCTTGTGATTTTTGTTGACCAAATGGTTTTCTATTTGCTGACGAAGCTCCACCAGAATAGTTATTATCATTATTGAATGGCTTTCTAGTGTTTCTGTTAAATGGCGGCTTGTTTCTCATACTTTGGTTAGCGTCATTATTGCCTACATTACCACTAAAAACTTGACGGTCCTTATTGTTATTCGTACTGGCAGTATTGCTGTTATTTTGTTGTGAATTGAAAAAGTTAACCCCCGTTGATGGTGCAAACCCAGAAAAAGAAGAGGACATCCAATTTTCTGCTTTTTCTATGATGTAATTCCCCGTTTGCTATTTTCTGATTTATATCCCTTGGTCTTTAATGTACTGGGGGAAGTTTGTTGCCTTCAACTTGATAAAAAAGAATGTGTGTTTGTTTATGTTTAATTCAAAAAACCAATATAAAAAAAACAATATATTTCAAAATGTTTATTTGAGTCCTAGCTATTCTTGAATTTGTGATAGTCGATTCCGTGTTTTTCTTAAATATCAATTTTGGAATCTGTTGTTGGTTCAAATATTTGATCCCCCTCCAATTTTAATAAATTTGGAGAGAACAATAAAAAAAAACAGCCTGGAATGAAAAACAACTTTTAAAATTATCGGACTTACTTTTTAAAGTCCGAGTATTTTTAAAAATTTAGACATAAAACACTCGGCATGCGGATTTTGCTTGGATGGTGTCCGTGGAGTTAAAGGAACATTTAAGAAAGAAAATTGTGACGAAAATTCTTCATTTAGAATATGTAACATGTTCCTACAGGGAGATAAAAATAATCAAAACAACAAACTCTTCAATTTATAAAGAGCTTCTTGTCAGTGGTTACATAAAAACACTTATTCTTTTGCTGTTGTATATCTCTTTTATTTGTAAAGGTTGCATAACAAATTTCAAAGCTAAGATGATAAGGTTAATATAAAAATGTAGTAAAAAAAGACACCTATCATTGCAAGATTCAAATTCTATAACTGAGTTCAATTGTTTTGTTTTTTTTGATACCCACCAAACCTGTTGTCAAAAATCTGTTTCAAAAAGAACATCATAAAAACCACGGAGTTACGGTGTATTATCTATTGAGGGGAGCCTCCTTTTAAAATGAATGAGTTGACAACGGAGATAAACTTTTCAAAAAAAAAGTGTAAAGTTTCCTTCCTGCCTTCATTATCTTATTTTTTGATTGTAGAGGAGGCAATTTTTTTTTTTTGCTTCTTTTCACTGTAAATTGTTGCAGATCTCTCAGAGATACTGTGTTTTTTTTTTGGTTTTTATTTTCTAATTTTTGTTATTTTTGGACCGAAGCTAAAACAAACAACAAGAAGAAATTGATTGCGGACGTAACCCTCCTTGCCTTATCAAAACAAAAAGTCGATGATGAACGTTAATTTAATAGCAAAGAAATTGACTGCTGAATTCATTAATATATAAAGACTAAATAAAAAATACAAATAAAAAGCTGCATTTTCTTCTAGTGTTGAATATTTTAAATTAAACAACTAGAAGTGAAACATATATAGAACCAAGAAATTACTCACACAAGGCACCAACTACTACCACACCAACAACAACTAAAGATAAAAGGTAACTCTCAGTAATCAAAAATTGAAAAAAACCCTCCCGACAGCACAAGATTAAAAAAACAACATACAGAGATTAACAAATAAAAGTCATGATTCAAGTTGAAACAGGTGATCAAAGCTCTCAGTCTAACGATTCAATCGACAATAAAAGTACTCAAAAACACTATGCTAGTGTTTTTGTTTGCGATGACGACGATGGTGAAGTGGATGAAAACGAAAATGTTTTTGACAATGAACAGGATTATGAGAATGGTTTGATTTACCAGTTGTTTCATTTTAAATATTTAGAGTTTCTGAAGTTTGATTTAAAACCAAACGTTTACATTTTGTTGAGTCTGCTTGCTATCAAATCTATTGGGTCGTCATTTTCAAATGTTCCAAGTTTCGAGTTGGGAAAAAACAAAATTGTTGGTGCATTTCCTGATGATTTAGAGAAAGGGGAGTCTGAATTTTTAAAATATCAAACATTACAAGGAATATTCAAGGGCACAGTTGCATTAATAGCATGCTCAAAACTGGGTATTATGAGTGATCATCACGGAAGAGTTTTCACTTTTAGACTTTCAACCATTTTGAGTTTATTAGGGGTCATTATTTCTTTATACATTTATTCGAACAAATTCGTATATAACCGCTACGCCATGTTATTTTTGGACTGTATTGGTTCTTTGGATGGTAGTGAGTTACTTAGCGATGTCATCTCTAAAAGTTATATTAGTGATATTGTTTCCGAAAAGAATAGAATGGTATACCTTTCTTTAATCGGTGGGACAGCTGCGGGTATATCCATTGTCAGTCCATTATTAAGTTCCTTTGCTGTTAAAAAGTTGGGTAATTATTTTACTATTTATATCACTGCTGGTTGTCATGTTCTTTTCTTTTTAGGGTTATGCATATTTTTACACGAGTCGACCAGTGAATTATCTAGAAAGCAATCAAGGTCTGAACATAGAAGATACACCCAAAACAAAAAAACCATCAAGGTAGCTAGAGTTCATGAAATGTCTAAATGGGAGAAAATTTATCATTTTTTGAAACTAGATAGTGTTTTTGAGGTTTTCAAACCATTAAAATTTTTTTACTTGCCTAAATCACCAAGTGGCTCTTTGATTCCAAGAATCAATGTCTTGATCCTTTTGTTCACGGAAATTTTGGTTTTAGGATCATTAAATGGGTCTCTTCAAGCCTTATTATCGTATGCCATGTTAAATTTGGGATGGGGTTCAGTAGAAATTAACTACTTTTTGAGTATAGATAGTGCAGCTAAATTTGCTTCAGCAGTTCTTTTCCCAAAATACTATTACTATATGTTGGAAAATTATTTTGGGTTCAAATATTTATCGTTTTCTATTGATAGAATAGATATGCTAAATTTAAATATATTTGTCATTATTGTTATGTTGGCTTTGGCTGCTCCTGTTTTTTTGGAAAAAACTGGTGTTGGAATTTATATCAATTCTGTCTTGCTGGGTGTGGGTGCATTTACGGCTCCAACACCACAAAATTCCGTTTTGAAGTACTGTGACAAAAAAAATGCTGGTCAAATTTTCACTGCTTTTGCAATTTTGAATTATTCCATGTTAATTGCAATCCCACCAATATTTTTATGGATTTTTGCCGTGACTAAGAATTTCTGGCCAACATTGTTTTTAATTATTCCAATGGGACTTTCATTTTTAGCTTTCATTCTGTTGAAGTTTATCAGGATTGTTGAAGACCCGGATATTTTAAACAAAAAAACAGACGCTGAAGTCTCTGACGACGATGAAAGTGGTCCTTTATTAAGATGAAAACATTTTTGATGCTAGTTATCTAAATTGTGTATTTTAAAATGTTCAAAAATCATACGTCATCAAACTTTCTAGTTTGAAAATTCTTATAGGGTTTCAACACACAATTTATAAAAACATCTTGTAAAATTCACAAAGATCCGTCTGTAAAATAATTTGGGTTCCCATCATCTTAAATTTTTGGTGATATTACGTAGATGCAGAATCTTGAAGAGTTTAAATATTCAGATTCTAGCACTTCTACTTCAAATTCAAATTCAACTACAGCTTCTAGTAGAAAATCTTGCACGACGTCCTGTGCTCTTAACTGTAGACCTATAATGGCTTTAATTTGACTTCCATTATCCTGTGGTTCAATATTTTGATGCTCTTGTTTCCACTTTGTAAACAATACTTCCAGTGTTTGCAAAAAGTGTTTAATCAAAAAGTCATTATAAATGACATCCATTGCCAATATTGTACAGTTAGTTTTGTCATTATTATTTTCCTTGTGTCTCAATGCATCCACTATGGTTGGTGGAATATTTTCAGAACGTAAGTATTCCCAGTCCAACGGTTCTACTTCCACATAAAACTCTTTGTTGTTTTGACGTATAAACTCACCCCCCTCCTCTGTGACATTCGTATTGTCTTTCCAACTAAGACTTTTCGACAAAAGCTTGTTTTTGTTATGTACTAGTTCATTTTTATTTTCTATTATGTTTTTTTTCAGAGTTGACAATATTCCCTTTTGGTCGGTAGCAATGTAGTACTGAGAGTTGGTCAAATAGTTTGATATGACTATTGTATTTAAGCAAGATATCCCTGCGCCTAGTTCAATAACATTTGAACTAAACAAGAATTGTCTTATATCGAAATCGCCTGTTCCTTCTGTAGTATTGTCCTCATGATATAGCAGCCATTGTAAAAAAAACGGAGTAGTTTGCCACAACACGTAGCCTGTGGTTGAGTTGTTATTGTCTCTGGAGGAGTTCAAAGACGTCAGACTCTGGTCTATTTCCAAGTGGTATGAGTGGGTGATGGCATTATTGAGTTTTTGACCAAAGTTGACTGAGCTCAAACTGGTGGCATCAGATGTTAATTCTAACTTTGAGTTTGATTTTGATTTAAGTCTCTTGGGTGTCTTTTTCTTATTTTTCCCCTGTGTTTCAGAGTTGGGTGGATCAAAATCAATAACGATTTTCTGCTGGGTGTTGAACTGTATGCCGAGATCTTGCTTTAGTGTGCTTTTGTTTGATTCCAAGTCTATGTATCTTTCAAAAATATGATCATAAATAGTGTCTTCTGAGTCTAGTAATATTGTCTTCATATTCCTGGTGTTTTTTATGTTTTGTTTGTTTTATACTGCTCCCTTTTGTACTTTTTTGATTGTGTGTCTTTTAGATCTCCCATAATTTTTATATTTTGCTCATCTGAAGATGATCACGGGACAACTTTTCATTTTATATTTTTTCAGATACTGGTTTTTTTGTCCTTGAGTTGGCTGAAGTATAGTGTCTATTAGCAATGAGCTACATCACATGATCAATAAGACCAGTCCTCTTCTTGTTTAAATAAGTGATTAATATTGAAAAAATATAATATTTAAATGTGTTACATATTGGGCGTATAAAATATATAAATGGAGAGAGTCTTTTACTACTACTAGAAGCTTAAAGCAATCGCATACACAAAAAAAGAGAGAAAAGTCATGATAGTTTTGTGGGAGTTTAGATCAAGTTTTTAGCTTTCAAGATTTCAGCAATCAAAATACCGGCCCCAGCAGCACCAATAACAGTGTTGTGGGACAAAACAACCATTTTGAAATCCAAAACAGGGTCTTCTCTGACTCTCCCAACAGTGACACCGTACCCGCTGTCTCTGTTTCTGTCTAGTCTTGGCTGTGGTCTGTCGTTTTGTTCTAGAACGTGGATGGTTTGTTTTGGAGTGGAGTGACATTTCAAGTGGTATGCTTCGCACTGGTACTCTCTCAAACAGTCCTTAACCTGTTCGACAGATGGAGCTGGTCTGTTTTTGAATCTTAGAGAAATACACTCGGTGTGACCATCAGAAACAGCAACTCTGTTACATTGAGCACTGACTTTGATATCATCTTCAGACAACAAGTCAATAGTGGATTTGTCCTGGGATAAAGCACCCAAGATTTTTTTGGTTTCCCACTCAATCTTGTCTTCTTCCCCACCAATGTACGGAATGATGTTGTCCAAGATGTCGATGGATGGAACACCTGGAGAAAACCCAGCACCGGAGATGGCTTGCAAAGTGGTTGTGGTCAACAAATCAATAGGACCAAACTTTTCCACCAATGGTTTCAATGGAGCAACTAGACCTGCAGTGGAACAGTTGGAGATACAAACCAAAAACCCGGGTCTTGGCTTGTTTTCAGCCTTGGCCTGGTCCAACTTGTGTTGGATCATACCCAAATGTTCAGGATTGACAATAGGCACAATCAATGGGACATTTGGGTCTCTTCTGTAATTCTTGGCATTGGAAACAACATTCAACCCATTTTCCACAAACTCTTTTTCAATTGGACCAGCATACTGCTCGTCCAACCCGGAAAACACAACGTCACAAGTCTTGAAAGCTTCAAAAGTACAATCAACAACTTTCAAATCCTTGGCAAACTCAGGCATCAACTCTGTTTGTTTCCAGTTACAAGCCTCAGCATACGGTTTCCCAGCAGATCTGGATGAAGCCCCCAAGAATTTCAATTCGAAATCAGGATGGTTATCCAACAGTAAGATAAATCTTTGACCAACAGAACCTGTGGCACCTAGAACACCAGCAATTTTTTTACCCATTTTTTCCAGTTTTAATATTTTGTTGTTTTGGTGTTATGGGTTCTTTCTAAGTGTTTCTAATATTCAATGATAGAAGCTCAACATACATATATATACTATCATGTATATAATAGTAATAATATTTTGAATCACTTTTGATCCAGTCTAAAATTCTAGAAATTGAATTATAAATTTTAAAGATTTTTCAGTATGACTCAATTATTATTATTATTATTATTATCATCATAAAAATAATCCATCACTCAAAAAAATATAATCAGAGTAGTATATAATATAATTCCAACCTCGTGAACAAAGAGAAGAGAGAGAGATGACAGACAGAATTTTTTTTCCCAACAGTAAATGTCTTCTCTTTGTCTTTTTCTTTCTATGACTTGGTGTTACCCTCCTATATGTAACAGGAACTGATAAATAGTGGATAACCCGCTGGCCGATACCGCCCTTTCCCTCTCTTTTTTGTAAGATTTCTTTCATTCACTCAACTCTCAAAAATGACACGTGATAAGTGTATATATATACTTGAATGTATACAGGTCACCTGACTTAAACACACACCTGTACATCCTGGTTTCTTTCTTGAAGTAGTTACCCTCTTATATATACACACTCAAAAGAATGAAACAACACACGTGCCATCTTGTTGCTCTCCCTTTTTATTTGCCCTCTCTCTCTCTCTCTCTCTCTCTCTCTCTCTCTCTCTCTTTCAACTTCCACTAAAATTTTACAGCATAAAACACTGCACACACTGACATAGATGTTCATTTGTCCCTTTTTTTTTATGTCTTGTCTACCATACTTTCTGCGTAGAATACTCAACTCAAAAATAATAAAAAAATTTGAAAAAAAAAAGAAATGTTCAATACAACAACAACAACAACAAACACTGTATATATAGAACATGTGTTGTTACCCTCACTGTCTGTTATTATTATCATATTATAGTTACTCTCTACAACAATAAACAGGGGTGAAAATATTTCCTTCTTTTTTGTTCTTTTTTATTCTTTCTTCTTCTTCTTCTTCTTCTTCTTCTTCTTAAAATAGAGAGAAAAGAGAGAGAGAGAGAGAGAGAGAGAGAGAGATTCCCGTGTTTTTTTACTATTTTAAATTATTTTTACTACAACAAGTGAAGTAGGTACCTTCTTATGGTACTTAGTTTGATCTTAGAAACATATGCAGTAGGTAATACAACATCATAGTAATAATAATAATTTGATCATCAACGACGACAACATATATATACTAATACTAATACTAATAATTATAAATATAATCCTTATTTACTATATAAGTAAACAGGTTTAGTTTATAATATTTTTAGAGATCAATTCCTTTGTTCAAAGAAAATATATATACAAAGTATTAAGTTGATATTCCTATGATGTATTAAAACAATGACAATTATTAATTTTATAGTTAGTTCCCCCTTAAAATTTAATATATTACACAAATTGAAACTTTGGTTAATAATAATATATTTATATAAATAGTGAATTGGGTTGATAGATTACTGGTATATAAAATGTAACTCCTAATTTTGTTTGCTTTAATATTTTACTTTATTTCGTTCATAGATGTCTACACTTGTTATTAGATAAACAAAAATATAAAAAGAAAAAAAAAAGAAACCCAACACCAAGTGTTTTCTAATATAATAACAAAATAATAAAATAATAAAAAAATGGTCCAAGTTTACTTTGAATTGTCTGCTGACGGTAAAGATTTAGGTAGAGTTACTTTCAACTTGTACGACGATGTTACTCCAAAAACCTGTGAAAACTTCAGAGCTTTGTGTACTGGTGAAAAAGGGTACGGTTACGCTGGTTCTATTTTCCACAGAGTCATTCCAGACTTTATGTGTCAAGGTGGTGATTTCACCAACTTCAACGGTACTGGTGGTAAATCCATCTACGGTGCCAAATTCCCAGATGAAAACTTCACCAAGAAACACACCAAACCAGGTTTGTTGTCCATGGCCAATGCTGGTCCAAACACCAACGGGTCCCAATTCTTCATCACCACTGCTGCTCCATTGACTTGGTTGGATGGTAAACACACTGTTTTCGGTGAAATTGCTGATCAACCATCTTTCGACATTATCAAAAAAGTTGAATCTTTTGGTACTGGTTCTGGTAGACCAACTGCCATTGTTAAAATTGAAAAATCCGGTCAATTATAAGTGAGATAAAGAGAGAGAGACGTTTAACTTGATGAAGACATGTCTTTAGGACAGAACAGTCAAGAAAAGGTTTAATTTGCTATCTTATATGTTCTAACGATTGTTGTGTCATCATTTTCTCTTTAATTATTCTATTCTATTTATTTCATATTACTTATCCATTACATATATCAATTATATATATATATATTAACAAATACAGTTTGATTTTTAATATACTTATTTCTTAAGAGG
>JAJMDI010000170.1:26223-38263 GCA_030573535.1 Hanseniaspora occidentalis var. citrica
GAAGAGCGGGTAAACACCATTATAGTAATTTATAACGATATTTAATTATTTTTTTAATTTAATATTGAATGGAAAAAGGTCTTAGATCTTATTAATACTGAAGTAGTAGTTAATGAATCTAATAGTATCTAATATCAAATGTTTTGACTTGTTCTTCTTTCTTCTTCTCTTATATTACCAACAATAAAGAGATGAAAAAAGAAGAAACGATTGAATCCAGTAAAGCTACAAATCCCTACTCTTTATATACAAAATCAGGAATCACTTCTGAACCTGCTTTGTAAACGAATTAGGGGTCGCTTTACTCGATAAAGTTTTGCATGACCAGCTTTCACTTAATACACCAAAAGTGGCGTGAAGGTGGTTGAAAAACGAGGCGTTAATAGCAATACTGTCATATTAAATAATACTAAAACAGCAAGGCCTCTTTTATTAGATAATAAGGAAAATAGCAAGCCCATTGCTATTCCTAACCTTCTATATCTGTTCTGCATAGTGTTCTATGTCCACAACAATGCTGAGGTAATCCTGCAGGGAAATGTTGCTATTATTATTTCTATCCTTGGTACCCAATACCAGTTACCCTCCTATGCCCTCTGAATATTAATCCAATAATGAAAAAATCTTCATGGAAAGGCATGTTTGAGTGGGTGTAACTTTCCACAGTCTTTCTGTTTTCAAAATACCGACAACCTATGAAACTCACATTAATGGAAAAAAAGTAGTGGGGGTAACCAACATGGGTGAATTAAAGAAACATAACTAATGACCAATCATTTTAAAGCAAAACGATTACAGCCATGATCCAAGAAGACATTTGAAACTGTACTATTCACAGTGTTCTTCCATAATTAGTGTATATGTAGAGAAAATTCAGAATTTAAACTTTTCAAAATAACAGTATAACCAAGTTCAAATACATAGCACAAGGGACACCATATCTGAAATCACATAAATCATAGTTGTGTTTTACAATACAAAGTTATCTCTATTTAATTATACAATTCAAAGTACAAATCTTTCACAAAAAATGTATATCATTGGTATTAATATTAACCTCTTCTAGCAAAAGTTTTACTTAGGAAATTCCCAGAATTATTCTTGTTGTTGTTAGATCTTCCTGGTGAAGTTTGTAAATTATCATTAGCCAAGCTTTTGACAAAAAAATACGAGTTCTTATCATAGTTGTGAGTGTTGTATTGATAATCATTTGGTCCTTGATTATTAAAGGCGTTGTTCTGGCTAGAAAACTCTGGAGCATTCGTACTTGATACATTGTAGTGATTACCTGATGTATGTTTAACGACTTGTGTCGATACACCATTAAAATTTTCAGTATGTTGACCAGAAGCAACATTGTTATTTTCAACCAAATACTTCAAAGAATTGAACCAAATGTTATGTCTAGACCTAGTAGAACATGTAATTTTAATTTCTTTATTCTTGTGGTTATCTGTTTTGATAATGATGGACTTGTGATATAATCCCGGGGGATAAGGATTGGCATCTTCGACGGAATAAACATCAATGATAGCACAGCCCTTGGTTTTGTCATCAAAACTATTGGATGAACTTGAATTGGTTAGTGCAGGATTTGTTTGAGACCAATACAATGTCATAGTGTAAGGATGAATCCAAAAGTATCTTTCGTGTCTCACTTTAGTAAAAATTCCAAATTTAGGATAATATTTATACAAATACTCACCTATAACAGTTTGTGTTAGAGCAGCAATTACATTATAGTCAGTCAGTGATGCGTTTGTGTTCAGCGATACATCATCTCTCAGATTTTGAGACACGTTTTCATGATGTAGTGGATTATCGTTTGCCAAGTTGCTTTCATTTGTTGTATAATACTCCAGTAGAGTTTTGTAGTGCTCTTTAGGTAAAATCACAACTTTATTACTGTCAATTACTGGTTCTTCTGAATTAGTGTTGAAAACAGGGCCATCTACTGGCAAAATATTAGTAGTTGTAGAAGATGAAGGTGCGATATAACAGCTTTCTGGTAGACACAAATAACCGTTTTTTTTAGCTTCGTCCTTGAAATTTATTGGCGGATTCACCTTGTGAGGTCTAACTCTAGAAACAGAAGGAGCCTGTAAAGTTGGGACAAAAACAGCATCTGGACTGTTCTGTTCACTAAAAGAATGATCGTGGTGTTGAAAATTCAATGAGCTCATACTGGTTTTGCGTTGGTGGCCAGAGTTACTGGTCAAAGATACTTGTCTGATTGGTTTACGAACTTTGATCAGACTATTGGTTCTACTAGCAGCATTGTATGACAAACTTGGTGAGTCAGGAACAAATTCTTGCGTATTTTTGTTTTGAGATTGTTCCACAGGTTCAATTCTTTTCAACTCTCTGTACTCATTCTTATCAACCAAAATCAAATTGTGTTGCTCCAGTGCAATACGTGCTAGTTGTTCTTTGTTTAAAACTGGATTTTCTAATTCATTTTTAATTTCTTCAAATTGTTCTTTACCAATAGATACCATCCCATACTCTCTAGCTTTCATTATGACCTCTTCGGGAGTCAATTCTTGAGATGCTAGTTGGTTAGTAATCTCTCTAAACTGTTCCTCTTCAATAGCAATTAGTCCAAATTCTTTTGCTTTTTCTGTGATTATATCTTTATTAAATAAAACAGGGTCGTTATTCTGAAAAACATTGTCTGATTGAATTCCTTCAGGAAGTTTTTCACTTATATTGTTCTCCTGATAACTGTTATCATTCTCTTCTAGGTTTTGATTTAAGTTGTCTGAAACAGTATCCAATGTATAAGATACATCTTCGCCAGTTAAAGGTTGACTGCTGGAGTGTGTAATATTCTTGGATTGCACTAAATTATCTTCTTCAATTTCACTCTCAGTTTCAAATGTAAAATCGTAAGGATCTTGACCCAAAGAAGTAGCAAGTTTGTTATAAGTGACTTTGCTCAAAACCACAAGGTTATGTTTTTTACCAACATCTTCAAACTTGGAAGTGTTGAAATAAGGTTCTTCTGCATCGCCATGGTGTTCAATATAAGACTCTTCATTGGTCTCATCAAATTGTTGAGCTTCCACATGAGAGTTATGTGGTTGCTGAGTAAAGTTTTTCAAGCTGTCGTATTCCTCTTTGCTTAGCAAAACTAACCCCAATCTAGACGCTTCTTCATTGATATTAAAATCTTGGTGGTAATCTAATGGTAGTGTGCTAATCATTGGAGAAATTTCTTTTTCGTCTAATAAGTCAGGTGTTTCACCGGCATTCATTAATGATTGGTTTTCACTAACAAACAATTTGGTTTTTCCATTTTTCTTATCAGTGTCAAATGGGCGAGCTTCCTCAAAACTAAAATTATTCGGATCTTCAAAACTATCAGCTTTAGACTGTCTTTTGTTGAGTTTCTCTAATTCTGTTTTCCAGTAGTTCAATTCATCTCTACTAATGACCACCATGCCGTGTTTCTCTGCTTGGTTCTCAATATACGTCAGCGTCTCCTTATTTTCAGCAAATGTTTTGCCATTAGGATCATCCAATGAATATTCTTCTTTGGGCATAACTACCAACCCCAATTTTAGGGCTTCTTCTTCAATCATTGATGGTGTAAAAATTGTCTGAACAGGTTCTTTATCATCTTGAACAGTACTTAAAGTTTCAGTAGTTGGGGTCAAATTGTGATTGTTTTTATAATTGCCAGTAGTGCTGTCCAGTGAAATAACTTTTGGAGGACTATTTTGCTGACCAAAATCATGACCACTGTCGCCAGACACACTCATCTGTTTTTGGACAGAATCATTATGTGAGTTTTCAGCTAAAAATTCAGAATCACGACCATTGTATTTTCTATTAAAGACATCTAACTGAGCTTCTTCCACAGCTTCCTTTAGCGAGTTAAACTCATCTTTGGTCAAGACAATTAATCCTTGTTTCGTGGCTTGTTGGCGCAGTTCGTAAGGGTCTGATGTGTGTTCTAAGTTACTGTCAACCGCTTTTTGAGCTTCTTCAATTGCCAAGTTCAAAGAGTCAAAGTGTTCTTGTGTAATTACAACACATCCTGCTTTCTTAGCTTCAACTTCAACATTAAATTGACTTTGAGCCTCAACCACTTTATGAGCTTCATCCATAGCCTGTTTAAAAGCAGTTACTTCATCTTCTCCCATGACAACCAACCCCAGTTTCTTGGCTTCTTGTTTGATGTCAAAAACTGCTTTTTTGCTTAAGGAGTCGGGATTTGCCTTGCTTGACAATGAAGTCTCATTAACGGAGACAATAGCATCATTTGAACCATTGCCATCAGAAATTGAGCTTGGTTTTGTTTCTGGTTCAAGTTGGATCAATGATCTATATTTTTCTTTGGATAGCAAAACCAAATCTAATTTATCTGCTTCTTCATGGACATTGTAAGGCTTCGTAATGGTTTCAACGTCACCATCATTAGTAAAGTTAGATAATTCATCCTTGTTCATAACGACAAGACCTAATTTCAACGCTTCCTCTCTTAAACCTGATTCACTTCTATCTAGTGTGATCGTTCTTCCATTCAAACTAACTGCAGTGGACATGTCTTCATCTACATCACTTAAATCGGATAATTCAGTGTTTGCTAATCCATTTAAACTTGCTTGATGGCCACCTTTTTTATTTTTCTTTGCTATTTTTTTACCTTGTTTGTTGGAGTTTTCAACCAGAGAAGCTTGTTCTAGTCTTTTCTTCAATTCTTCAAAGTCGCTATTTGAAATGAGCATTAAATCTTGTTTTTTAGCTTCCTCGTATAAATTGAATTCTTGTTCTTGAAATTCCTTAGCAGTATCCAGTTGATCCATAATTTCCTCGTATTCCTCGGTTGGAACAGCTACATACCCCATTGTAATACACCGACTTTCAATGTTTTCTTCAGTCAATTTTGAAGATTTTAATTTATTCTCAAGAGCTTGTAATTCGTCTTGTGGAATCATGGAAAACCCATTTTTAGAAGCTTGTTTCATTAATTCTGTTCTTGTTAGATCTTGTGCAGGGACTGTAATATTTTTTGCAGCCACTTTCTCATTTAGTTGAGATAATTCTTGTGAGGAAATAATAGCGTGTTCTTTCAATAATGCTGCTCTTTGCAAAGATTCAATACTCAGATGCTCACCGGTAGCTTGTTCTTTAAGAGTCTGAAGCAATGATGAGTACTCCTGTTCTGGAATTAAAATCATATTAAAATTGGTAGCTTGATCTTTCAAGTTTTCAATGGTGTGTTTTTGAGGTTTCTGAAAAGAGCTTAATTCATCTTCAGATATAACAGTAAACCCTTTTGTCTCTGCAATATTCTTTAAATCTTCAATTGGTAGATCAGTGGGGGATTTTGATAACTCTTCTTGAATTTCAGAATATTCTTCTTTAGAAAGTAAAATATGGTTATTTTTTTCAGCTTCTTCTTTTATATCATCCAAATGTAGAGATTTAATTACATGTTCTTCATAAGTAGTTTTATCCAGAATGATTTTTTCAGGATATCTGGTGTGTATTTCATCGGCTAATTCTTCTAAAGTGTGATTTTTCGGTTTCAATAAATCATCATATTGGTCTTTTTGAACCATGACCACATTCTCCTGAGACTCTAAAAACTCTCTTATGCTGGAAACTGGGAAATCGGTTAACTGTTTTTCAGGCACTTGCTCTTTCTTGAATTGTTGCTTCAAACTCTCGTAGCTTGTTAATGGTAGCAACTTGAAATCGTTTGCAGCAACATAATCTTTGACAGCTTCTAGAGAAACCGGTTTTGGTTTGTTTAATTCCAGAAACTCTTCATTATTCAAAACTTTGTAGTCGTTGCCTAATAATTTCATCAAATGTTCTTTGCTGTTTAGATTGGTATATTCTGTAATGGTTAAAAGTTTCAAATTGTTTTTACTCACCTGTTTCTTCAATGTTTGAATACTTGGTGGTTTAATCAAAGACTCATACTCTTGCTTTGCCACCATAACATAGCCCATTGATAAACAATTTTCTTTTAGAGATTCCAAACTGACCTCCTGGGTAGAACCATTGTTTTCCTTAGCTGGAGAAATTTCAGCAGAGTCATCATGGTTTTTACTTATATCCAATTGACTAGAGCTATTATTTTCATAAAAACCCAAAGACGCATCATTCGATGTGTTTCTTTCAGAAAGTTCATTATGTGAAGCCAAGGAATCAGTAGAATAACCTCTAGATCTGTTACCTTTGTGATAACCTTGTAACAAAGACGTGTTAGAAGGAGGATGAAATTGGGATGAATTTCTTCTCGAAGAGTCTTTTTTGGAAGCAAGAGGCATTAATTTCAGTTGTAATTTATTAGCGAATTCATTTAAGTCATCAAAAGATAAAGAGTCTGTGTAATTTTTCTTCTTTAATAATGATTTATATTC
Source organism: Hanseniaspora occidentalis var. citrica (assembly GCA_030573535.1). NCBI lineage: Eukaryota > Fungi > Ascomycota > Saccharomycetes > Saccharomycodales > Saccharomycodaceae > Hanseniaspora > Hanseniaspora occidentalis. The sequence goes on from JAJMDI010000170.1 coordinate 32,604, forward strand.
TTCGTTTGGTAAAACTGTCAATTGAAAGTCTTTTGCTGCTGAATACACGTCTGTTTTAGTGATGACGTGTTCCTTTTGTCCCTCTAATAATTTCTTATACTGTTCGGTACTCAAACGAACAAAACCTAAAGATCTACCACTTTCTAGAATAACATCTTTCTTGTTATTTTCTTCTCTGATCACCTGCTCAAAAAACTCTCTATTTGCCATAACTCTTGAAGATGGAGTTATTTTAGATTTTAAAGGAGATGGACTTGGCGAGTTACTCTTATTACTACCAGCAACAGTACTTGACTGATTTATTCCTTCTTGAACCATCACATAACCTAGTTTTTGAATTTTTTTTTCCAATTCTGATTTTGTTGGATTTTTCAAGTTTTCTAATTCTTTTGAATTGACTAATTGTAACCCCATTGATTTTGCTGCTATTTTTACTGTATTCTCGTCTGGAGATTCAGCTCTTGCCTTTAAATGATCAAGGTTTTGTCTTGGCATTGCCACATATCCCAATTTTTCTGCCTCTTTTTGCAAAGAAATTTCATCAACTGGTTTGTTTAATGATTGGTATTCTTGGTTTGGAATAGACACCAAATGATATCTGGAAAACACATATTTAACCAAATCATCTTTTGCAATTCTATCTACAGTGTTGTTCAACAAGTTTTTATAATTGTGTTGTGACAAAATGACATTGTTTTGATCGTTAACATGAACATTGCTTGAATTTTTCAGTTCACTAATTTCATCTTTCAAAGCTTCCAATTCATTATTCAAACTCAGATTTTTAGAATCCAGTTCACTTTTCGTTAAATCTAATTGCTGTTTTTGTAATTCCAAATGAGTAATGTTTTGTTTTGATGTTTCCAGTTCTCTTTGCAGTTTTCTGCATTGTAACAGTAAATTGTCGCTCAAGTCTTTGACAAAATTGAAATTCTCACCCTCTCTATCATTGACATGATGAATGGAGTTTCTAATAGGCCGCAATCTATCTCTCTTAGAAAGATCATTTGGGTTATTAGAATCGCCTAAAATCTGGTCTTCCTTATTCTTAAACCCATACAAAGAAGTGGAACGTTTGATCATGTTGGAATCAATTTTCTTTTCTAAATTCTCTAATTGAGACTTCAGATCTTGTCTACTTGACCTTCTGGACGCCATCAAGTGTTTTTCTCTTAGTATGTGGTTGGTTTTTTGGTAGTTATTTTGTTCTTTCTTTCTTGATTTAGTTGTTTCCCAATATTAATAAATACATAAGCTTTCAAAAAGCCTGCCAAAAATTTTAAATCTAATCAAAGAATATTTTCTCCTGAATTGTTTTGAATTTTTTTTTTAAACAATTGATTCACAAAATTTTTTAAAAAAAAAACAAAAACGTAAGTTCTTTAACACTAAACAAGGAGATTAAGTGACAAATCCGTGTTTTAAATTCAGAAAAATAAAAAAATAAACACGTGACAGAAAAATGACAATGGAAATGAAAAAACACACCAAACCTTTTGGTACCCGGATATTTTAAACTCCTTCGCGTTTTAAAAGTTGATTGGTTTTTGTGTGTGCGGGTATCATTTAAAACAAGTTTGTGTCATGCTTATCTGGTGACTTACACTATATAATCTGTGTAGATCCTTAATGCACATCGTCGTATTTTCGTCATTATTAACAACTCTGTGGGTCTACATGATTAAAACCGTCAAATTTACAACTTTTGCTTAAACTGGAAATCATCTAGAGTACTTTTTTGACTGGGATTTAACACAAAACAAAGGGTCTTATATTTGACGAACAGTTAATTTCTTGAGTATTTTTTTATGTACTTCTACATACTCTTAACTTGTCGATTTGTCCATTTACATACAAATAACATAAAAGTCCACTACCCTCTAGTCGCTTCCAAAACATATGCCCTGGTTGTCGCCCCATTTTTTTAGCAATGCTGGATCAATGTTCTCCAACATGATTTTGATCTTCAAATTTTCGTCACCATCGTCTTCAGTGAAAATATCACTATTTGAAGATTTGTCTATAAGATATTTCAAAAACCATGGAAAGCTTATGACTTGATAAGTGTATATCAACTCTAGTAGATATTCGTCTTTGCTGATGAATACCCTTAAATCATCGAAAAATTCCTCGTAATTTTTGTAGGAAACCTGCGACAACTGATAAAACAAATTTTGCCTAGCGTTGTTTTCCAAATTAATTGCTGTACAAGTTGTTTTAATTTTTTTCCCCTTGGCTTTAGGAATACCTAATTTCTGTAAAGCTTGAGACAGGTCTTTTGGTGAAAGGGATTCCCATGTTTGAACTGAAGTACTGTTATTTCTAATGGCAATGTTATTGAGACTCTTCGATATACTAGCACTGTTCAGTGTTGGAGATTCTATAATTTGATGAGCGTGAGTTGCAGAGCTCATACTTAGCTCATGGGACATGCTAGACTCCTGAGACTCGGGAATAACTGTTTTATCACTTGTAAAATCTATGGTTGGAGATCTAGCCATATTATCCAAGTGCGTTAAAGATAAAGATGGGTGCAAAGAAGGTTTCAATAGAATAGAATTTGTTCTTGTGGCTGGAACTTGTATCTGTACTTTACCGTTTTGCAAGCTTTTAGTTTTCCAATAGCTACTTGTTGTACTGCTTGACACACTGGCATTATTACTTACAATAATATCGGCTGTATCCTCTTTGATACTAAGATCAGTTATAGTCCGCTTAATAGGAGATATCAAAGATGGGACCGCATTAAAAGATCTTTGTGTCAATGGTATGACTCTTGATTTGTTGGCAGAGCTGAGTCTACTGCTTTCAATATTATTAATATTATCACTGCAAATTTCAGTGACATTATTGTTATGATTAGTATTAGTGTAAAGAGTATTGGTTGGGGTACCTTCACCGGTAAGTATATGTGGTCTTTTGGTGTTGCTACTGTAGTTTGAATTCCCAGTATTGTGTCTTAAAGGAGACATTTTATCTATATGCGATAGCGGAGTATAGTAGTACTCAAAATCCTCATCCTCTTTTTCAAAATACTGATCAGAAACTTTGTCGTTTTTACCCAAGTCCTTCTTTCCATCATCCAAATCTATCACAGACAACGGAGAAGACGCTGTCGATGATGATGGTGAAGATTTAGACGATGAGCAAGACGATTCCAGTATGATAGGATTGTCCTGGGTATTTGATACTCCATGCAATACTTCTAATTCGGATATATCAGACACACCAATGCTTTTCTCCGGTAAAAGAAGCCCGCCACCTTCTTCATCTGTAGTGTCAGGTACAATCACCTCGCTTACACTTTTGTCTTGAACTTCTAAATCTGTTGCCCTATCAGGACTGCTCTCTTGTGAAGACATAATAATCACATGTTCTTCTGGGTCTGTTTTGAAAGCCTCTTGAAGTGATTCCTTTGCATCCTTGTTTGCAAACTCCTGTATATTATGTTTGAGTACTGTATCGTCATAAACTTGAGAAAGAGACATCAAAACTGTTTTACCACATATACTTTGATCCACAGTTTTTGGCTTTAAATTAGTACTTCTGTCTAGATTTTCAATTTCTCCATCAAACATATTAATTTTAGGAGTTTTCTGGATTTGGGTTTCCATTGGATTCCCACTGGAGCTTTCATCTCGATCTCCCTTCGTGTCCCATTTGCTATCAACTTCATCCTCACCATATATATGCAAGAACAAATTCTTTTCCGATTGGCTATCATTAATATTGTTTTCTTTCAACAGTTCCAACACAAACGTCCATTCTTCTTTGTTGTAAGTTAAGAAATTTTCTCCTTCTTCTTCTTCCACTTCCTTGTTGCCACTACTACTAATATTAGAATCACGTTTTATTCCCCTCTGTGTTGTTTTAATATCTGATTTTATCACTTTTGCCAGTATATCATTACTGGGATTCCCTTTTTTTTTTTTATAAATCAAATTTTTCAATTTATTTTTCTTCCCACTTAACAAACTAAGCATCAATTCTTTAGTCTTTGTATGATTTATAATATTATATTCCGATATAGTCTTTGGTTTAGATATTTTATTTTTATTTTTAGATTTAGTTGTCTTTTGAGAATTTTTCAATGTTTTAGTTGTTTTAACTATGTTTTTTTTACTAGGTGGAGTCATCAATTCATTTCTAATATTATTATTCTCAGTGTTTTTGAAAAAACTTAATTTTTGTTCAAATGACTGTAACTTATTATTCTCTATATTGAAATCATCCAATCTCCCTTGTATTTGTGTGCACAAAAATAAGTTATCATCATCATCATCATCATCATCATCATCATCACCATCATCGGCATTGGTGTTCACCGCCATCTGATTTATATTTTTAGTGGTTTCTATATTGTCACTTTCTGTTGATCTGAGTTTCTCATTACTTTTCAAAATATTCCCATTTCCTAAAGAAGTAGAAACTACACTTTTACCTCTGTTAGGAGTATTATCAAATTGAGTAAATAACTCACTGGGCTGTTTCCCCTGGGTATATAACAATGGATTGTCATACCCGCTATCACTCTCACTCTCACTCTCACCAGTATCCCCAACATTAGAGTTAACATTCCCATTAATCAACTTGTTATTTCTCTTTGCAATTTGTAACATTTTTTCATCATCATTCGTGTCATGATCAACTAATACAGTCACTCCATCTTTGTCTCCTTTTACATTTATATTTGTATTCGTCTCTATACTATCAAAATCCATTTTCCTCGTAATTCAAATCAAGCATTCAACTTAAAAGTTGCATATATTTTCATACGCTTCTGGGTGTGTACTTTTCTATTACTTTCTTACTTACTAGCTCAACCAATCATATGAAACTCTCCTCCCCCACCTCATCCATATCAGTATCATCTGACGCGTTATTCAACCATAAAAACATCATATCAATTTCTCACGTTACCTAGAGTGACTTTTTCAATTAAAGAAAAAAAAAAAAAAAAAAAATAACCACACACACACACACACACACACACAGAGTCACATGACTAGGATCTACACCCCAACACCATAAAAAATAACCACACGCCCACACACCCTAGAGTTTACAATTTTTTTTTTAGAAATTGAGTCTCCGATTCATGGGAAAGGTGACTGACTCTAAAGACATAGTAATAATCATATAATAGTAACATTATAATGTAATAATTATTCCACATAATACCATGAGAAAAAAGACACAAGATTTTACCATAATGTATTCATGGTTTGTTATCATTATTACAATATCATTGAAATATTTAGAAACAATGTTGTCTTTTTTTTCTCCACAATTAAAAACTCTTTTTTCAATTGAGTTTATATGATCTCCTTTGTATAATTGATACAATACAATTCATACAGAGAGAGTAAGCAGGAATTTGCATTTTTCGGGTTTCTTTCTTTTGAAACTGCGTTATTTTCTCACAGAATAAAATTTTATCTTAAAAGAATAAAAAAAAAAAGTCCATTTAACCAAACAAAAAAAAAGTTCATGAAAAAAAAAAAAAAGCAAGGAAGGAGGGTTTCAAGTTTTTAAATAATTTTTTTAAAGGATTGTTAATTGTATTTGACAATGATTTTATAGACTTCAGTTGATATTTAATAAGCATTGATATGTTATTAATGAACACTTGTATTTGTCAATCTAAATTTAAATTAACA
>JAJMDI010000170.1:38363-55786 GCA_030573535.1 Hanseniaspora occidentalis var. citrica
TCACCACATAATAAAATAAAATAAAAAAGATGTTTTCTGCTACTAGTTGCACTACAAGAAGAGTTTTGTTATCTTCTGGTTCTAAATTAAGACCATCCACCACTACCAATGCTATTTTCAACACTGTTCAAAAAAACAGTTTCAATGTCTACCAAAAATTCTACCAGTCCACTGTTGTCAAAGTCCCAACCATGGCTGAATCCTTGACTGAAGGTAGTTTGAAAGAATACAGCAAACAAGTTGGTGAATATGTCAAACAAGATGAATTGTTGGCCACTATTGAAACCGATAAAATCGATGTCGAAGTCAATTCTCCAGTCAACGGTACTGTTACCAAGTTGTTTTTCCAAGCTGAAGACACTGTTACTGTTGGTGACGACTTGGCTGTTATTGAAGCCGGTGCTGAAGGTTCTGCTCCAGCTGCTGCTCCAAAGAAGGACGACGCTCCAAAGAAGGAAGAATCCAAACCAAGTGCCCCAGCTGCTACCCCGAAAAAAGAAGAATCCAAATCTGCTCCAGCTCCAGCTGCTGCTCCAAAGAAAGCTGAATCTAAACCAAGTGCTTCTGCTGCTCCAGAAACCACCAGTGCTCCACAAGCTTTCTCTAGATCTGAAAAATCTGTTAAAATGAACAGAATGAGAATGAGAATTGCTGAAAGATTAAAGGAATCCCAAAACACCGCTGCTTCTTTGACCACTTTCAACGAAGTCGACATGAGTGCTTTGATGGAAATGAGAAAATTATACAAAGATGAAATCATCAAGACTAAAAACACCAAATTCGGTTTCATGGGTTTGTTTTCCAAAGCTTGTACTTTGGCTGCCAAAGACATTCCTTCTGTCAACGCTTTCATCAACAAAGACCAAATTGTTTACAGAGACTACTCTGATATTTCCATTGCTGTTGCCACTCCAAAAGGTTTGGTCACTCCAGTCATCAGAAACGCTGAATCTCTAAGTGTTTTGGAAATCGAACAAGAAATCGTCAGATTGGGTAAAAAAGCCAGAGACGGTAAATTGACTCTAGAAGACATGGCCGGTGGTACTTTCACCATCTCCAACGGTGGTGTTTTTGGTTCTCTATACGGTACTCCAATCATCAACATGCCTCAAACCGCCGTCTTGGGTTTGCACGGTGTCAAAGAAAGACCAGTCACTGTTAACGGTCAAATCGTTTCCAGACCAATGATGTATCTGGCCTTGACTTACGACCACAGATTGTTGGATGGTAGAGAAGCTGTCACTTTCTTGAAAACAGTCAAAGAATTGATTGAAGATCCAAGAAAAATGTTGTTGATGTGAGATCTTTTCTACATATTTAATGAATTCAAACCCCCCTCAATATTAAAAAAAATATATTTATTACTATTAATAATAATATTATAGTCCTTCATACTTCACCCCCCTTTTCAACACATAATTATGTTTAAGATTATCATTTTTTAAATTTACTTTTTTTTTTTTTTGTTGCAACGTGTTTCTATGTGTCTGCATTTTTCATCCTACTTTGCATTCATTGTAGATTCCTATGCTTATATTCATATACTTATTTATTAGAATAATAGTATTTATTATTCATCGCCCGCTATATACATATATATTCAAATCAATAAACACATGATCATGTTAATATTCAATCGCTCTGTTTTTTTCATTATGTTACCAAAGAGATCCATATCATACACTTAAAAACTCACAATCCAACTCTGGTAAGATGTCTTGGCTAGAAAGATTGATTTTTTCCTCCGGAATAATACCAAGATGGACCAAGTCAGCGTAAAACAAAGTAATCTTACCGTGAGAGTATTGTAAATTGTTGAAAGAGTCGATATCTGCACCGGCTTCCTTTCCGTTATCATCAGCATGCTCGTCGTCAGATTCAATATCATCTTCCTTGGTAATGTCTGGGTTCTCAGGGTCTTCTTCCACTGTGGTTTCTTCATAATTACCAATAATATATTCCCCTTCTGGTCCATGCACAACTTTAGAAAGAGACAAATTATTTAGTTTCTCTTCCATGTCTTTGTCTTTTTCTTTTTCTGTCTGGGCATTTTTTGAGGCAGATTCTAGTTCCCCACTTTGAATAATACCCCATAGAGCCCAGTGCAATTGGGCTAACGGTCTCCATTTAATGATAGAATTGTATATTGTAGCTACGTCTCTGTTGATCCCGGCTTCAAATTCAGCATTGTCATTAATAGGATCATTAGTGTTGTTAAAAAATTTAGAATGTCTACTGTGCTTGTTAGCACCTCTGACACCACCTGCACAATAAGAATATAAGAAATTCAAAATTTGTTCTTTGTTTGGATAATTCTCGTGAAATGAAACTTCAGGTGTATCACAATGGTAATCGTTCATCCACTCACTTAAATGATTGGCCAAATCGAAAGAAGCAGGATTGGCCCCACTATATTCAAAATCAATGACAACCAAATTATTATCGTTGATCTTTTCATCTGAACTAATGTTGATAATGGAGTCAACACTGATTCTGCTGTCTACAGGGAACAATGAGTTTGACGAAACAGATCTTTCTTCCAAAGTCCCAGAAGATTTTTCGTTATCTGGAATGACGGAAGTATCTTCTTTTTCAAAAAATGGAGCTGCAAACAACAAGTTACCATATTGTGCATCGTTGTGACAAAAACATAGTTTTGAAAAATCATTTTCTGACACCCACTTTGTATAAGCATTCACAATATCCTTCAAACCATGAATGGTTGCCACATTGAACACTTCTTTAAACTTGACTGGGTCTAATTCGTCCCAGTGGCTTTCTTCTAAAATTTTCAACCACTGATTAACTCTTTTCAAACTAATGGGAATCCCCGATTTTTCAGTCTTACTCAATGGAACATGAACATGTAATTCCTTCATTCTTCTTGCAATTCTCGCACTGGTTTTCCAGTCTCTAATGTCATTTTTGGTCAAAGTAGTAGAATTTTCCAAAAATTCTTCAAAACGGCCATTACTAAAACATCCATACAACTTAGGACCTATGTCTTTCATAGATAGTCTAGCAAGAATTTTCAGCTCGTAGTCTCTGTCAATAATAGTGTCGACATTGGGCCCATAAATACGCAACAACAACGATGGTAACCTAGGATACTCAACTTTGAAAATAGCATTGGTCATTGCACCCGAAATCTTTAGCAATTTCAATTTTTTCATATCAAATTTACTTGTAGACACTTTATTGATCCATCTAGGAATTTTTAACAATCTAATGCATGACACAACGTCCTCTTTCAAATATTTTGTAGGCAAACTTGGATCGACGCTGGAATCAATAAATGGAACTGTTAACAGTATGTTCTTATCGTCAAACTGTTCGTCTTCGTCATCACTAGCATGGTATTTTTTAAATGATAGTGATGAAGAACGGCGCTTGCTTAAAAGCGGTCTGGTTTGACTTCTAGACGATCTTTCAGAATTCATGTGTAAAACATTTGAAGCAGAGCTAGAAGATGATCCGTGACTGCCATGGTACTGAGTGTTCTGACTCTGACTTGAATTGTGATTTGTTTTCTTAGGTAGGTTGTTAAAAGACATAGTATGTTGTTAATCAGCCTTCTTGTTTCTTAGGGTTTGTCATTTCATATTGTTTAAATAATATTAATCAGATACCCTAGTTTGAATTAACAAATATATTTTCATCAGTGATTTTAGACGAAACACTAGAAAATGTCGACTCGAAGACTACACGCATTTTTAACAGAGAGTCACAATCTTTTTCTTATCTAAATCACATTTATTTTTCGAAAGTTCAAGTTTGAAATTGGAAAATACTTTAGCTCACACAAACAGATATCAAGGAGAAAAAGTGTGCATGTGAAAATTTTCCAAAAAAAAATATTTAGACCGAGTTTTTTAAAATTCGCATAGTAATCTCGGCCATTTATTTATAAATCACTCCGAATATTTCTAATTGGGTGCTATGCGAAAAATAACAATACACAACAAAAAGTTGCAAAGTCTGTTTTCATCCACTAAATTTTATGAACTGATACCACTACAAAAACCCCCTCAAAATAGTAACGTTTCATCAACTCACCAAAAGTCTATCGAAACCAGCAAATACGTTTATGTTGCTAGATACTGTATATGATTCTTCCTCGGATACCAGTGACATAGAAGAAGAAATTGACATCAGAGAGCATTTAGAATCAAATATTTCAGAAAACCACGAGCAAGGGAAAAACAAAAGTATTTCAGTTTGCATTTCTCCAGAACTAGAAGACAAATACGCTATTGCCCCAAATATTGACAATTACATAGAAACCCTAATGCTGTCGTCCAAAATGATGAACTCCATGAAAAACACTTCCCGTGCTTTAAACCCATATTTTTTCATTGACGTTAAGCCATCGAACTTGCAGCGGAGTATTTTATCCAACCTAATTGATCAGTACAACACTAAACTATCAGTACAGGGTATGTCCTTCAAAGCTAAATCTTTGTTATATTCCGATCTTTTATCACCTCAGCCTTTGCATGTGACTTTGACTGCAAACTACATGCACAAAGATACTGCCACTCTAAATGCAGTTCGTACTGATTTGGTTAGTGAGTGCGAGTCTTTTAAACCATTTGATATATTACTTAAACCTGATTTAGTTGTTTTTCAAAATGAATTTTCTTCTAAATATTTCTTGGCCTTGGAAGTAGAAAAGAAGTGTGCAACTCAAAGTTTGGATCCATTGACAAAACAAATCAAAAGTACGCTTGAAAAGCACATTTCAGCTTCATCTAATGGCGCATACAAAATGACAAACTCATTTGATGAAACTGGCATTTACATTTACCACATTTCGATTGCATGTATAGACAACCAAGAAAACTTAAATTTGTCAAAATTGCCCCAAATCTCAGTGGATCCTGCTGATTTAGTTCAACTAAATTTTCCCTGTTCCGAGTTCAAAATGACTAAATTGAGGTCACAGTTATCTATCCCATTGGGTAAGTCGGAGTTTGAGAGATTTAAGTTGCCGATATTTTGAGGTAACCATAACACATATTGTAACTTTATGTTGAGTAATTAATTTGAGCTCTACATGTATCACGAAAACCATCTATAAAATCATTCGAGCTTTTAAAGTAATCTAATTCAGCTTGTAATTGTATTTATGAAAAAATTAACAAAAAATATCGATAAGGCTGGAGGAGCATTTTAAAAAAAAAAAAAGTTTGGATTGATTAAACGTCATCATCCCAATTCCTTCTTTGCAAAATTCTTACTTACTTGAATAAAAATGCAGATCACTGTAACAATTTGAACGCTATTTTAAGCAAGACAAAAAAAAAATGAAATTGTCACGTGGATTTTCTTTAAATTTATGTTTTTTTTTGCTTTTTCTAAAAAAAGTTTAAATTCATTTAAAGAAGCAAATCTTCAAATTTATTTGTTTATACAAATGTATTAAATAGGAAATTCATAAACAAAAAACAATAAAGTACTTTTTAAAAATAAATACGAAAAACATAAACAAAAAAGTGATTTGACCATCTAGTACTAGTCACTGGGTATACTGAAGAAGAATCAGGATTAGCAAAATAACATTAAAATTTGCATCAATTAGGAAATATTGGTTGTCGTCTATATCTATTTGGGTACAACTTTGTAAACATTCTTGTTGCTGTTTTAATTTAATGTATTTATTTTTTATTACTATATATTTTGCACATGTCAAATTTTATATACTTGACAACCTCAAAAATAACATGGTTTTCTAAGTTATCTATACATAAGCCGTTATACTGTGCGTTTATTTTTTATTATATATATACGAAGGTACTTTCAACTGTGCTTGCCTTTTGATTTAATCTAAAACCTATTTCTTACAAGTATATATTCTAAGGTATACTAAATCATGTAATAAGTCTTTTTATACATCTCTTCTTTTAACTTAAAGACAAGAAAGCTTAAAAACAAAAAAAAAAAAACACAGCAACAGTCACTGTTTAGTATAGTTAAAATAAACAGAGACTATGGAACAAAATTATATGAACTGGCAATGGCAAGCCACAGACACTAATGCCGATGTGATTAACAACTCTGGAAAGTACATGTTGCAAAGAACCCCATCTTTGTCTGACCCAGAGTCACACTTTAATTCTCACAGTCAAGTGGGTCTTGGTATGAACAGCAATGTGAAGTTTGATCCAGAGCGGATTCCAGACTCTTCTTATTCCCACCTGCCCCTACCAAATGACGAGTACGACGAGTTTTTTGATTTGAATCTTGATGATTTTGAAATGAATGACAGCGATATTTTAAAAAATTTAGAAACATTAGTGATTCCAACCATTCCTCAAGAAACTCAACTACAGCATGAAATTACAAACACTCTAACAGAAAAAAATAAAATGATTGACTCTGACGAAATCACCAACAGCAACAGTAAGAGGGGACATCAAAGAAAATTAAGTGGGACTGCAATCTTTGGGTTTCATAACCATGACAAAACATTGTTACCAGAAAATACAAATATGGTCAACAACAACTCTTTTATTAAAAGTAACGATATTTCTTCAATTGCACCACCTTCTTTGAATAGTTCTGAGAATGTAGTTATGCTTAACAAGGAAATTTCTGAACAGCAAATGCAATTAAAAGAGGCTTTGGAAAAACAAAAACTTATAAACTTGAAATTGGAAGAGCAATTAAAACAAAACCAGTTGGAACAAGAGAAATTGGCATCAGAGTTACATAAACAAAAGCAATACATTACTTCACCAAACAGACATCTAACTAAAGATGGTCAAATATTTATCACTTCCAACTCTCCTCAGGGAATTTACAAGTTTCCTCCACCTGCACAAACCTCGCCTATTTATAAGAATAATTACTCTAATAACTCATCGCCTTTGAGACCTCCAAGAGAACAACAACAACGTGAAATGATGGAATTGGAAGTAGCACAATCTTACAATACGACTACTCTTGATGGATCGCCTATTAGAAAACCTCAACAGATACACAAGCAACATTTCAACGCTCTGCAAAATCCCGACATGCAACAATTAGGTTTGCAATATGGACCAGGAGCTTTACAAAGTTATGGTGGGAACACAAACAACGGCCTAGAGAATCACCACAATGATCAACTAAGAAACATATATACTCAGGCTAGTGCTCAACATGCACAGTACAATTATGAGTCTGCGTCATATGAAGGTAACAAATTTTTGGAAAGTAGAAGAGCAACAGAATACCAACCAGAAGAAAAAAACTTGTACCACAACAACTCGAATGTGAATGAGAGTCAAATGAACTTTGGTAGCAATAATAATGGCGGTGATATTAGAACCCATAACAATGAACTGTGTCTTCCAAAGCAAAGAAGATTAAGTCATGCAATGAATACTAATAGTAGTAGAGTTGCAGGTAGAATAAATTTAGAAAAGGAAGCAGTCACTATGGCCAATCTCTTAAAGAAAACCGATGCAACACCAGAACTTAAAAGTGACTTTTTTGTTTCCAGTCTATTAGGTCAAGACGAGGAAACAAAATATCAATTGCACCATAATAGTCATAACAATAGAGTGAAAAGTACTACATCCAATTCCACTACTCATTCTACAATTCCTCAGCCTTTGACTCCAACTACCAGCTCTATGGGAAACAGTGACAGATTTGCTAATCAATATCCACATAACCGTGCTGCTGGCAGTACCAGTGGTGGGACTTCTCGTATTGGCTTAGGTTTGATGATGATAAATCCTCCACACAAGGACATGTACGTTCCTGCAGCTTCTCACCATAATTTAAGCAAAGCTGTTGATAGTGATGATGCTCGCAGAAGTTCTGTAACTGGTGCCAGGGAAGAGTTGTTGCAATCTATTATTTTACAACCACCTAGCCTAACTATTGATGGATTCTGTACTGGTAATAACAATGGTAATAACAACAATTTGGGGAATGATCCTGAATCTAAATTCAAGCAAAAGCAAACCCCATCACCTATTTTGAAAAGTCAAGAAAAATTTGATGGTAATAATGCATTTAATTTTGAGAGTTCGAAAAAACATCAAGGTACAGATGGTTTTGGTAAGACCAACAGTGTTTCGCCTAAGAAAAGAGTTTCTAGCTCTAGCTCCACATCTCATATCAATTCCAAGACTGCATTGAAGAAAAATAAAGATTTGTACATCACTCCTAAGTTGCAATGCACGCCTATTTTTGGTTCTGGAGAAATCCCACCTTCGGCCAAATTTTGTGATTTACCTGTTCCATCAGCAATGACCAAATATGTTTCTATTCCATCTCCAATAAGCAATGTTTCTGCTCATTCCTCTCCTCGGAGCAAAGCCAGTCCTAAGCATGGACAAAATATTACAAGAGATTGCGATCACGTGCACGAAGATGAAGACGGACACGTTTATGATCCTGAGGATAATGAACTTGGCACAGGAAACGTTGGTGAAATGGGCGGTGTTACCATTGGTATCATCAACATGTCTCCAAAGAGAATCCGTAAAAGCACCACACTGCCACCTGGGTCCATTGATCAATATGTTGTTGAATTACCTGACAGAACATTTGTTTGTAATTATAACAAGTGCTGGAAGAATTTCCATAGAAGATACAATATCAGAGCGCATATCCAAACCCATTTACAAGACAAACCCCACAAATGTGATTTCCCCGGTTGTGACAAGGCGTTTGTTAGAAACCATGATTTACAAAGACACAAAAAATCCCATTTGGCTAAAATCCACAATTGTGAGTGTGGTAAAAAATTCAGTAAAGAAGAGCTATTACAAAATCATAAATCAAAAAAAACTTGTAAAGCCATGTCTACTATTACTAATAGTACTACTAATACTACTAATACTACTAGTACTGAGCCTGCAGGCATAAGCAAGTCTCCTAAGAAGAGAACCTACAACAAATCCAAACCATCCTCCTCCTCTTCTTCTTCTTCTTCTTCTTCTTCTTCTTCTTCTTCTTCTTCTTCTTCTTCTTCTTCCTCTTCCTCTTCATCTGACTCGTCTCTTTCTACATCTCCATCCACCTCCACCATATCATCTTCCGGTGACAAACCAAATAAAACTTCTAGCACAACATCTAACATTAGTCACAACACCAGTCCAGTGAAAATCAATATTCGTAAAAATATTGAAAAAAATGGTAAAAGAGACATGCTAGAGAAAGTTGAAAAGCTATTGAAAATTAAAAGTGACATTTCTACCATTAATACCAACACTACTACCATTAATGCTAATAATGCCAATACCAATATCAATGATAAACCAGTGATGTCATTAGAAAACAAAAATCTTCAAGATTCAATTAATAAACATCTAGACCAATTAAACAACATCTACAACTAAACTATATGTATATGCAATTGTCTATATTGACACTATATACACTAACTATATAATAAATGCAAAAATTCGTTTCTAAAGATTTAATATATTATGTGGTTATCAAATGAAAAGACTCTTTCTTCTTGGCATTTGTGTGGTTCTTTTTATTTAACAAAAACTTGTCAAAAAAAATTATAAATACAATACATCACGTGCCACGCGTGGTACTTTTTTCTTTCTTCTTTTCATCTCCATATAAATGTTAACCCTTTTTTGTCTTCAGTAAACACCGCAGAGATGTGAATTAAATCCATAACCCTTTAATAAATTGTAGTACTTTTTCCTATTGTGTGTAAATGTTTCTTTTCTTTTTTTTGGTTTGTTTTTTTTTTTTTCATCTCAACAAAGTGAAAGGGTTATTTTTAGTGTTCTACAATAAAATACACAAAAAATAATACAAAAAATAATACAAAAAATAATACAAGAATCCTGAAAAACCAGCAAGAAGAAGAAAAAAGTGACCAAAAAGGTTATTAAAAGGTTTATTATTTTTTGTCTTGTACTTTATTGTATTAGAGCGTAGTGTAGTGTATTGTTAATATACTGTATAAACGAAACTGTACTGTATAAAACGAAACTGTACTGTATAAAACGAAAATGTACTGTATAAACGAAAATGTACTGTACTGTACTGTATAATTTTAACAGACAGAAATGATGATGAAAAGGTGATGTGATGAGATAAAATGAGATGAGATGAGATGAAATTATACGGAACACAGAATAATTTCCTGCTGAATTTAGGAATTTATAACGTCTATAAAAAATATACAAAGAGAAAGAGAGGCAGATTGTAATGATGAATTATTTTAATATATGATTTTTTTAATTTATTCAAATCAACAAAAGGTTAATGATTTTAAAGAGAGAGAAAACTTTTTTTCTTTCTTTTTTTTGTTTTTTTTTTTACGTTTTTAAACAGTTGTAACCTTTCATTTGATGATTTTTTAAAAAAGGTCATGTCGGTTGGAGAATTTTAAAATTGTAGTTGTAAAATGACTTTTCTTTTTTTTTTTGTTTTTTTGCATTTCAACAGAAAATTTCACAGAAGAACATTGTAATATCAATATCAATCTCAATAAATACGCATAGTTCATAAATTAAATTAATCACTTATGGATTAAAAACGGTCATTTTAGATTGCAAAAGGGTTACAGAATATATTCATTCACAATCACAATCACAATCACATTCACATTTACATCCATATATTTTGTTGACGAAAATTAATATATAAGCAGGAGTGTTTCATATTCAAATAAAAAATAAAAAAGAATAATATAATCTTTATAATTAATAATTAGAAACAAAAAAATAAAAAAAAACAAACCAAACAGACTCACTCATCTATCTACATACCTATATTAAATACAATGAGTTTATCAGAACAAATCAATAATAGTTCGATTTTGAAAAGAGACAGTGGATGTCCCTCATCATCTGAATATGATGGTTTAATGGGTTTAAGAATTTTATCCATTTTTATCATTTTGATATCTTCATCATTTGGTGCTTTTTTCCCAGTTGTTTTGCAAGCTTGTTCAAGTTCTAAAGTTTTAAAAGGTGAAAATACTAGAAAAGGTTTAAAAATTTTCATGTTTTTAGGTAAAAATTTCGGTAGTGGTGTTATTTTTGCTACTGCTTTCATTCATTTGTTGGCTTCTGGGTACCAAGAATTGACTGCCGAATGTTTAGGAGGTGCTTGGCAAGAATACCCAATGGCTTTTGCCATTTGCATGTTTTCTATCTTTGTTTTGTACTTGATTGAAATCATTTCTAGACATTATGTTGATATGTACATTGAAAACTCCTCCGGTGGTCCTTCTCATAGTCATGGTAACTTTGACTTTTTGATGAAAGATGATGTTCACACACATGGTCATCAACAAGGTGAAGAAGAAAATACAGAAAACGCTTTAGTCGCTGGTGACAACAAAGAAGATTTGGAAAAACAAATTCAAGCCACTCAAGAAAATGGTGTTGCTAACATGGAAACCGACTCTGCATCTGATGAAGAATCTGTTTTTGTTGTTGAAAACATGACCCACAAAGAATATATCAATCAAATTTTTGCTTTGTTTGTTTTGGAATTTGGTATTATCTTCCATTCCGTTTGGGTTGGTTTGAGTGTTGGTGTTGCTGGTTCTGAATTTAAAGTTTTGTTTGTTGTCATTATTTTCCACCAAATGTTTGAAGGTTTGGGTTTGGGTACAAGAATTGCTGAATGTAAATGGCCAAAGAGTAAGAAAAACACTCCATTCTACATGGCTGCTGCCTACGGTTTGGTCACACCTGTTGCCATTGCCGTTGGTGTTGGTGTCAGACACTCTTTGAACATGGACTCTTTAGCCTTGAACATTGTTTCCGGTGTTGCTGACTCCATTTCAGGTGGTATTTTGATGTACAATTCTTTTGAAATTTTGTTTTCTGCCTTCAATGAATACCCAGGCGATTTGAAAATGAAATTGTTGAGTTTTTTCACCACCTGTTGGGGTGTCGGTTTAATGGCTTTATTAGGTAAATGGGCTTAATCTATTAAACCTATATAAAAAAAAACAAATAATTTTGCCTTTCCCAACTATAATCTTTGCTTTATGATTTCATAATCATATATATTTTTGTTAGATAAATGTTGTATATATAATTAAAAACACAAAATAAATAAATAAAAAACTTTAATTTAATCTCTTATTTATTGATTTTTAAAAAAAAAACCCCTCTTTTAATTGGATTTTGTTTTGTCTTTTTTTAAATTTTTTGTCACGAATTTGTTTTAACTACATATCGGGTTGTATAATAATAATATACATGGTTATATTTTTATTATTTCATTTTATTCACTAAATATTTATACAAAAGAGAAGCACATATCTTAAACAGTCTTTTCAAAAATTCTCTTTTTGGAAGATTTGTTGTCTTGGGCGCTTTGTTCGTATTGGTCAACAAACTCCAAGTTGTGTTTCAAGTCCCATTGGTTCTTGATGATTTTTAACCCTTGCAAGTTGTATCCTAGATCGCTGACGTTGTCGCTCAAAGCCTTTCTCAACTCGTCCTTGACCCTGTGGATCTGCAACTTCAAGTCGACGTTTTTTTGCGAAACCAACTCCTTGTAGTTCGACTTGATCACAAACACCAAGTTACGCACAATCATGCTTAGGTGCTGCATCAGTTTTTGTTTGTCTCTAATCACGTAGTCGATGAATTTTAAAAATTTCAATACATAGGAAAACGGCAAGATCAACAACGCATCCTCTAACTGCGAGGCCTTGATCTTTAGCAACGTGTCCAAAATGTATTCTTCAGGCTTCTTGTTCAGCGCCATCAAAATAGCATTGGCTTGTGGCTTGGAAGGCTCAGGACCGCTCTTGGTGTTCACCCACTCTTGATGACTCTTTTCATAATCTTCCCATAATTCTAGCTCTTTGATACCCATGTCTAAACTTTCCATCAATCTTTCACCAGATTTCAAAGATTCTAAAGTTTGTTTGTGAACTTCGGAAACTTGCTGGTTGTCTTCTTCATCACCACCTTCGCCAACATCCTTAGACCCGTGTTTCTTAGACTCGCTGTCATCGCCGGCTTCCAAAGAGTTCAACAACGTTTCTTCATATACCTCGTCCATTTCTCTTTCTCTTTCTTCTTCCAAGAAAACTTGGTCATCAGTCTGACCCCAGATTCTAATACTATGATCGTGCGAACAAGAAACAACTTTGTCCCCAGCTGCATTCACACACAACCCCCAAACTTCGCTCTGATGGGCACTCAACTTTTGGACCAAGTCAAATTTATCACCGTCCCAGTATTTGATGTCCCCATCTTTGCTACAAGAGAAAAAGTTGTGAGATCCAGGCAAATATTTGACGCTCATGATCGAGTCTTGGTGAGCAAAAATAGATTTGTGACAATCACCAAAGTCTAGACCCCAGATCTTAATGTTTTTGTCGGCAGAAGAAGTGACAATGACCTTGTTGTCATCACTGATATCAATACTCAAAACAGGCAACTTGTGACCATACAAACTTAAGAAAAACTTCATGCTATCAAAATAGAAAACTTTAACAGTGTTGTCCATCAAAGAAACAGCCAAAAATTTATCAAAATTGGATAGTTTAACACTCAAAATATCATCACCTAGTTCCAAGGTGGTTTCAGGAAATAATCTCATTTCTTTTGTAGATTCATCAATGTTGAAATTCCAAAATTTAACACTCTTGTCAGCAGACCCAGTAACCAGTCTTCTACCATCATGAGAAATGTCCAAAGACCAAATGGCACCGTCGTGAGCATTTTCAACGTTTTCCAACGTTTGAGAGGTGATCAAATCAAACAATTGTAATTCACCATTTCTAGTACCAACGACAACTAAAGAACCACCTGGCAAAATTTTAGAAGACAAAGCATAACCACATTCAAAAGTTCTCAAACATTTCTTGGTTTTCAAATTCCAAACTTTCAACAAACCATTGGAAGCAGTGGATAAAAGTTTACCATCTGGTGTCATATCAATACTTCTGACATCGGTTCTGTGACCTTGTAATTCAACGGTGTATAATTTGGATGACCCAGAAACATCTCTCTTTTCATAGTTGACAGTGTAGTATTCGATGCTATTCGTAGACGTGGTAACAGCTAAATTCAAAGCTTTGCTGCTAACAGTGGTCCAGTTACAAGACTTAAGTTTGGAAGTAGACCTTAGCATATGGAAAGAATGCATAATGATAGAGCTGTATGATTTTGCTAATGTTTCTTGAACCTCTTCGTCATCCATACCTTTTTCCTTTAATCTCTTTTCTCTTTTTTTCAAACCTTTGGTAATTTCATCTTTTGGTCTGATTCTGAAAATTTCAACAGTTTTGTCATTACTCATAATAGACATAAATTTCACGCCTTGTGGAGAGTCTACAAACTCGATGGAAACACCTCTTTGTTTACTTTGTTTTTCCAATGTACCCTTTTCAATTAATTTCGAACCGTCTTCTCTTTCTAAATCCAATTCCCAAATTTTGAAAGTCGAATCGTTACTTAGTGTGCAGCATAATCCCAACTCTTGGTCAATAGCCATACCCCAACATTCACTGGTGTGGGCCATATGAGTTTCCACACACTGTTGACTCTTCAAGTCCCAGATTTTAATTAAACCATCCTTACTACTACTGATCAACCATTCGTCGTTACCTTCAGAATCGTTGTTGGTCCACAAACCAGTGATCATATCTTTATGAGATCTTAACTTGAACAAACCAACTTCTCCAACCAAATCCCAAACAATGATGTTGGAATCGGAGGCACCGGAATATAATCTTGTACCTGTTTGATCAAACTTCAAGACTGTGACACCAGAGTTGTGACCACTGAATTTAATTAAGATAGATTCACTCAACCAATCCCAGACATGAATCATACCGTCACTGTAACCAGTGGCAACTAATTGAGAAGAAGGATGGTATGCGATACAGGTGATTTGAGCAGGTTTGCTAGTACGGGCATCAACACTACCGATAGGAGCAGAGTCGGGCAAAAAGTTTTTGTTCAATTCACCACTTTTAATATCCCATACGTTTAAAGTTTCCAGCCCAGCAGTGATTAATTGACCAACATTGTTGCTGGAAGATGGAATCCACACAGATGATGGTGCCGATGTGATAACACCAAAAAGACTATCTTGTTCAAATCTTTGATAAGAAGCAACCATGACTGCTATAAGGAATTGTGTGTGTAGGTTGTTTGATGTTTTGTGTATTTCTAAGTCGATTCTCTTTGTTATTAAATATCTACACCAATTAAAGAAAATAAATATTAACTCATCGGTTCCTCCTAATAAGTTGCATGTGTTTATGAAAAAAAAATCCTAGCTTAGAAGAGGTTACTTCTCTTGCGATTAAAAAGAAAAAATTAAAAAAAAAAAAAAAACTTTCAAGAAAAGTTTATAAAAAAAAGAAAAGAAAAAAAAAAACAATTAAAAAGCGAAAAAAATTATTTTGTGCACGTGATATGTTGTTTTGTCTCAATAATTGAAACAAGTTCATAGGCTTTAGATACTATCTAGAAAACAATTATATTCTACAATTTTAAAAAATAAAAATAAAAGATACATATAATACAATATTATTATAGATAGAATTTTTTTATTATTTTATTCTTGGTATCATTCCCTTTATTGTTTTTGTCTTTTAGTTGGAGGTTCTGAAGTATTTTCAGCTGCAGCTTGTGTTTCCAGTTGTTTTTGTTCTTGTTCTTGTTTTGCTTGTTGTTTAATTCCGGCCATTTTTGCAACATATTGTGGAGAAGGATTCCACTTGTTTGTAGGACGGATTTCATCTGCACTGAAACCAGGAACTCTAATATTCCAATTTCTTTCTAAATGAATTTGTAAATCTTTGGTCTCTAAGTTCTCTGACTTTCTGTGTTTGGCTAATCTGCAACCAAAAGAAACCACATTTGCAATAAAATCATCAGCTAGATCCAACAATAGCTCCTCAACATCACCATCAATGACAGTAGCCCCATCACCTTCATCTACACCAACTGTTTTAACTAACTCACGCAATTTTCTTTTGCTCATCACACGATCGCCTTCAACTTCGTATGGTGGAATTTTTACAACAGCCGGTGTTGTTAAACTAACCATCCCAGTAGCAGAGCCACCAGTGACTGTTGGTCTTCCTGAATCATAAGAAACAGCTGTTTGTTCTTTTGGATGAACTTGATCACTCAATGGAATATTAGGAGGGGATTGTTTAAAAATAGCGTGTGGCTTCACATTTTGATTGTTTGAAGAGGCAGCTGCATTCACAGGAATAACTTTTGGTGCCGCAGAACCATTTGCACTTGGTGGAGCAGCTGGTTGAGAGGTTTGTTGTAGTGGCTGCACATTTCCTGATTGCTCTGGTGGAGCTGGTGCAGATGGTGTTTGCTGTTGTTGAGCATTTTGTTGCGTTTCCCCTGGTTGGTGTGACTGTACCGCTTGCTGATGTTGCTGGTTCACTTGTTGTTGCATAAACGGCGGTGGTTGTTGAACTTGTTGTTGTTCACCTTGTTGCTGTTGAACTTGTTGCTGTTGGGATTGTTGCTGCTGAACTTGCTGTTGTTGAGCTTGCTGTTGTTGAGCTTGCTGTTGTTGAGCTTGCTGTTGTTGAGCTTGCTGAGCTTGCAATTGCCTAGCTTGTAAAAACTGTTTCAAAGCTGGATTTGCATTAGCACACTCAATGTAAAACCTCTTCTTTTCATCTGTGATCATCTGTTCCAACCTTCTAAATGTGATGGCAATTTCCTTCAACTTTTGCAACAACTTTTCCTTTGTAGCTTGATAATCAGCTATTCTTGGATCCTCTGGGTTCTTTCGTATTTGGTCATTCAACAATTCTATACTCTTTTTGTATTGACCATGTTGAGCAACTAACTTTTGAGCATGTTCTTGGTGATTCGATAACATTTTATTGTAGTTCAAAGTCTGTTCTTCGGTCAAATATTGACGAATACTAACAGAGGAAGATGAAGAGTTTGGTGCACCACTTTGTTGTTGTGATTGTTGCTGAGATGTGGTTTCTTGTGACTGTTGTGGTTGTGGTTGTGGTTGTTGCTGTGGTTGTTGCTGTTGCTGTTGCTGAGTTGTTTGATTTTGTTGTGGAACTTGAGCTGTTTGCACAATAGGTTGAGATTGAGTACTTATTTGGTTTAATTGACCTTCATTTTCTTGAGTACCATTAGAAGAAGCATGAAAATTTGGATTAGAGTGTGGATGGCTCGATTGAGACTCAGAGAAATTGGCAGAAGATTGGTTGTTCTGGGCTGCAGCCTTTCTCTTTTCTACGTACATTAAATAAACCTCTTTTAATCTTTGACCCTTTCTTAGCAAATCTCTACCATTATCAGTATCAAGGCCAACTTTTTGAGCTTCTTGAATGTAGTTTTGAGCTTTTTCTCCAATTTGTCTCAAGACTTCGTCTGAAACAGTTTCAGGTAATTTGCTCTGTGGTTGTGACATTTTCTCTTACTGATTATATGAACTATTTTTTTTTCCAATCAGTACTAAATCAAATGTCCTTT
>JAJMDI010000171.1:8520-39496 GCA_030573535.1 Hanseniaspora occidentalis var. citrica
TTTTATGAAAAAAAAAACATATAATTCTCATAAAAACAAAAAAATCACTCATAAACGCACGTGGACTGTGTGTGTGTGTACTCTTTACATATTTTTATCTTTCTGTAGATATACATCAATACTGCACTCAGTAATACATGCAGTGCAAGTCTGTATATCTATTATCTACAAAGTATGGGTTCTGCACTGTTCTCTAACGACAAAAATATCATCATCAACGAACTGTATAGATAGACAGAGAGAATATAATGTTCACTTTTCTTTTTTTTTTTAAAAAAAAAATTTTTTTAGTTGCTTTTTTTTTATCCATTAACCTTTAATTCATCCTGTCAAATTACGTAGAAATAGAGTGAAAATTTTATTGACATTGAAATTGAGAAGAAAATGATGAAAATTTTTTTTTCTTCTTCACAATAAAAAAAAACATAATTTTATAAGTTGTTGTTGTTTACGACGACGTTTTTCAATGTAATGAGAAGTAGATTGATACTGTATTATATCGACATTTGTTGAATGTTTTTATTGATATGCTCGAGTATATATATAGTATATATATATATATATAACAGGAGATGTGTATATGTTCAATAATGAGATGTTTGATATGTTTTCGACATAATGACTATCTTGATGTATGCAATTTAAACTCTTGTTATCTAATGATTTCATTGTTCTGTTGTTCGTTTTTTCTTCCATCTCATTGTCGGTACTCATCTTATCTGTACGTTGATACATCTCTTTTTTTTTAATATTCTCTTCTAAAGATGTCTTCTCACTCACACTCTCTCTTTTGTATAAAAAAACTCACAAAAGGACAGAACAAAATCATCTAATTCTCAAATACATACATTAAAAAAAAAAAAAATGAGTGATTCTGCTGACTCTATTAAAGTTTTGAACGAATTATTCGGTAAATTGACTGTTGCTACTGAAGAAACCAGAGCTACTGTTGCTACCGAAATTTCTAGCTTTTTGAATGGCAACATTGTTGAACACGATGTTCCAGAACAATTCTTTTCCGAATTGTCTAAAGCTTTGGAAAACAAAAAAACCGCTGCTAACGCCCTTGCTGCTGTCCAACGTATTGCTTCCGAAAACAACTTGTCTCCAAGTGTCGAACCATTCGTTGTTGCCTTGACTCCATTGATCTGTACCGCTGCTGGTTCCAAAGACAAAGCCACCGCTGAATTGGCTGCCTCCACTTTGATCTCTTTGTCTAAAGCTATCAACCCAATGTCTTTGAAAGTCATCTTGCCTTACTTCAGTGCTGCTTTGGCCAACTCTGACAAATGGCAAGAAAAAGTTGCTGTTTTGGCTGCTATCTCCACTTTGGTTGACACTGCTAAAACCCAAGTTGCTCTGAGAATGCCTGAATTGATTCCAGTCTTGTCTGAATCCATGTGGGACACCAAAAAAGAAGTCAAATCTGCTGCTCACAGCACCATGACCAAATCCACTGAAACTGTCGAAAACAAAGATATTGAAAAATTTATTCCTCAATTGATCTCTTGTATCGCCAATCCAAAAGAAGTTCCAGAAACCGTCCACTTGTTGGGTGCCACCACTTTTGTTGCTGAAGTTACCCCAGCCACTTTGTCCATCATGGTCCCATTGTTGTCCAGAGGTTTGGCTGAAAGAGAAACTTCCATCAAAAGAAAAGCTGCTGTCATTGTTGACAACATGTGTAAATTGGTTGAAGATCCTCAAGTTGTTGCTCCATTCATGGGTAAATTGTTGCCAGGTTTGAAAAACAATTTCGCCACCATTGCTGACCCAGAAGCTAGAGAAGTTACTTTGAGAGCTTTGAAAACTTTGAGAAGAGTTGGTAACGTTGATGCTAACGACACCTTGCCAGAAGTTTCCCACGCTGGTGATGTTTCCACCACCACTTCTGTCTTTGAAGAATTGTTGGCTGCTGTCAACGTCACTGTTGCTCCAAGATTCGCTCCAGTTGTTAAAATTGTTGCTGCTATTGCCGGTGAATTGATTGATGAAAGAGTCATTGACCAACAAGCTTGGTTCACCCACATTTTGCCATACTCCACCATCTTCTTGCACGAAAAAAACGCTAAAGAATTGGTTGATGACTTCAGAAAAAGAGCTGTTGACAACATTCCTCAAGGTCCAGCTTTTGATGATGAAGAAGATGAAGGTGAAGACTTGTGTAACTGTGAATTCTCCTTGGCCTACGGTGCTAAAATCTTGTTGAACAAAACTCAATTGAGATTGAAAAGAGGTAGAAGATACGGTTTGTGTGGTCCAAACGGTGCTGGTAAATCTACTTTGATGAGAGCCATTGCCAACGGTCAAGTTGACGGTTTCCCAACCAAAGAAGAATGTATGACCGTTTACGTTGAACACGATATCGATGGTACCCACGCTGACACCTCCGTCTGTGACTTTGTCTTGGCCGGTGATGTCGGTACCAAAGAACAAATTGTTGCTAAATTGACTGAATTCGGTTTCTCCGATGAAATGATCAACATGCCAATTACTGCTTTGTCTGGTGGTTGGAAAATGAAATTGGCCTTGGCCAGAGCCGTTTTGAAAAACGCCGATATCTTGTTGTTGGATGAACCAACTAACCATTTGGATACCGTTAACGTCGCTTGGTTGGTCAACTACTTGAACACCTGTGGTATTACTTCCATCATTGTTTCCCACGACTCTGGTTTCTTGGACAACGTTTGTGAATACATTATCCACTACGAAGGTTTGAAATTGAAAAAATACAGAGGTAACTTGTCTGAATTCGTCAAACAATGCCCAACTGCCCAAGCCTACTACGAATTGGGGGCCTCCGACTTGGAATTTAGATTCCCAGAACCAGGTTACTTGGAAGGTGTTAAAACCAAACAAAAAGCTATTGTCAAAGTCTCCAACATGTCTTTCCAATACCCAGGTACTTCCAAACCTCAAGTCGAAGACATTTCTTTCCAATGTTCTTTGTCTTCCAGAATTGCTGTTATTGGTCCAAATGGTGCTGGTAAATCTACTTTGATTAACGTTTTGACCGGTGAACTGTTGCCAACCACTGGTGAAGTTTACACCCACGAAAATTGTAGAATTGCTTACATCAAACAACACGCTTTTGCCCACATTGAAAACCATTTGGACAAAACTCCATCTGAATATATCCAATGGAGATTCCAAACTGGTGAAGATAGAGAAACCATGGACAGAGCCAACAGACAAATCAACGAAGATGATGCTCAAGGTATGCAAAAAATCTTCAAAATTGAAGGTACTCCAAGAAGAATTCAAGAAATTTTGGCTAGAAGAAAATTCAAGAACTCTTACGAATATGAATGTTCTTTCTTCTTGGGTGAAAACATTGGTATGAAATCTGAAAGATGGGTCCCAATGTCTTCTGTTGACAACGCCTGGATTCCAAGAGGTGAATTGGTTGAAACTCACTCCAAAATGGTTGCTGAAGTTGATATGAAAGAAGCTTTGGCTTCCGGTCAATTCAGAGCTTTGACCAGAAAAGAAATTGAAAGTCACTGTTCCATGTTGGGTTTGGACTCCGAATTGGTTTCCCACTCCAGAATCAGAGGTTTGTCTGGTGGTCAAAAAGTTAAATTGGTTTTGGCTGCTGGTACATGGCAAAGACCCCACTTGATTGTTTTGGATGAACCAACCAATTATTTGGATAGAGATTCCTTAGGTGCTTTGTCTAAAGCTTTGAAAGTCTTTGAAGGTGGTGTTATCATCATTACTCACTCTGCTGAATTCACCAAAGATTTGACTGAAGAAGTCTGGACCGTTAAAGACGGTAAAATGATTCCATCTGGTCATAACTGGGTCACTGGTCAAGGTGCTGGTCCAAGAATTTCCAAGAAAGAAGAAGAAGGTGACAAATTCGATGCCATGGGTAACAAAATTGCCTCTGCTAAAAAGAAAGCCAAATTGTCTTCTGCTGAATTGAGAAAGAAGAAGAAGGAAAGAATGAAGAAAAAGAAGGAATTAGGTGATGCTTACGTTTCTTCTGATGAAGAATTTTAAATCAACTTGAAATAATCATTTCAACGTTTATTTTTCATTCACTCATCATTTCAAACATCCCCTGTACCCTTTAAACTAATGTTTTTTCTAAGCAACATAATATTTAAAGTTGTTTTTTATAATTAAGAATAATTTCTAGGTTTCTACTTTGAATATTTGGGAATCAATTAAGCTCATTTGATTGATTTTTATATATAAAATATATCTTTATGTATGAACTACTTTTTATTTATAACTTTTAAAGCTCTTTATCTAAATTAAAAAAAAAATCTCCCAAAAAAAAACATAAAGCACAAAAAACGACATCTCTTGTTTGACTACATGTGTATTCCAGAGTAAAACACTAAAAAGAGGTTGAAAACAAGAAGAGCATGAAGAGCATATTACATTCATTAAGTTGTCTACTCTACTTTGTAAGTTACAGTCTGACACAACTGCTCGTCAGCAATGATTATGCGCCCGTTGAAGTTCCGTGTCCCAATAGAAATTTGGTAAGGGACGGTAGTAGTGGGATAAATCTGTTAGAAAGTCAATACATCGATAAGCATCTAGCCTTGCATGTTGTTCCAAACACCAATGCGTTTTTGGAAAATTGCAATTTCACTGATTTCAATCTTGGCGTGTATGCCAGAGAAACCAAAGATCACCCTATTTCAATGGGACTAACCTTGTCTGGGGGTGGATACAGGTCTTTGCTCATATGTGCGGGTGTGGTGCAAAGGATGGACGACTATGGACTCTTGAGTACGTTGAATTACATCACTGGTGTAAGTGGCGGCAGTTGGTTGCTCATGAAGTTGCTAATGCGGGACTTTGAAGATATCGGGTTGGACACATGGGATTTCAACAGCAGCCTTCTAGAAGGTGTGCCAAACATAGATTTAAATGGTAATTACAACGACGAGACACTTGACATTGTTCAATTCAGTACTGGAGAGTACATGGACACGGAGTTGGACTTTGCAGGAAATGAAGAAGACCCGTTAATGAAAAGAGCAGTCAAAGACTACGGAAACTTGCTACGAACAAAACTAGAAAACTTGCTACATTCACCTAGTAACAAGACTGATCGTGGAAAACCACCAGTTGCAGTATCTGCATCCAACACTCTTCTTAAATTAAAAGAGTTTCAGAAGACCTTGGCGTTTTATCAAAACATTCACCAGGAAATCAAGCAAAAAAAAGAAAAGGGATTTCCCTTGAGCTTTACAGACTATTGGGGCAATGTTCTCCTAAAAAGAATGTCTTTTGGTCTACAGACACAAAATTCCAGTGGAACTTTGGGCAAATTCCATGACTTGATTTTGAACAGATCTAAAAAATTTAAAACTCATGAACTCCCATTCCCGATCATTCTTGCAAATTGTAAAAACGAAAGAAACATGAGTAACTTTGTTTTTGAATTTACTCCCTATGAGATGGGCTCATGGCATAAAAACGTAAACAAGTTTGTAGAACTCCAGTACTTGGGATCTCACATAGACAATTCCAAAAACATCAAATGTTTTTCCGGACTAGATGACATTGGGTTCATTGCGGGAACGTCCTCTTCTCTATTCAACAACATTTTAGCATACCTGTGGGATATAATTCAAACAGTTTCTAAAAAGAGCACAAGAACCATTGTTTCCGTCCTTAATGCTTTTGATTTGATCAAAAATTCATGTCCTATAGTGAATCAGACAACTATTCGACCTGATTATGCAGTCTTGCAACCAAACCCTTTTTACTCTTCAGTACTAGATTCAAATGATTCGTCTATTATCAAGAATAACATTTTGTATTTAGTTGACGGAGGTGAAGACGGTGAAAACATCCCCGTGCGTCCTTTATTAAATTCTAATAGAGCCGTGGATTTAATTTTTGCCGTAGATGCTAGCTCTGATAAAAATAACTGGGCAAATGGTAGAAACCTACATAATATTTTCAAACATTTCTACCAAGAGAAAAACACCAGAATTATACTCTACAAGAACACTTACAAGAAAGTCTTGAATATGCCAACTATTCCAAAAGATATAAGTGATTTGTCAAGACCCACTGCATTTGGATGTTATATTGAAAACTACATGTCCTGGAATACTACTACTCTAGATACTTCAGAGAACCACTTGCCTCCCATAATTTTATATTTCCCTAATTATCCTCATGTTTTTGAATCCAACACTTCCACTTTTAAGTTGAGTTATAATGAGTCTGAAATCTCGAAAATGGTGGAAACTGGCCAATGCATGTTTTCCAACAAGAACGACGTTGGTTTTGAACAATGTCTCGGGTGTTTCATCATGAAAAGGAATTTTGACAAAAAGGTCACTAGCCTTGCTATGCCTCTTGTTTGTGATACTTGTTTTAAACAGTATTGTTATAGTTAAGTCTGTTACACGGTTTATATTTGCTGTATAATGTCTCTGTTATAATGCAATGATGTCATTGGAGCAGATACTCACACTTTTGGAGGGTAACCTGTGAGTTCATCACGTTTTGTTTTCTCATTATCCTTATTGGAAAATTCGTTGTTTTAATTTTCGGGGCGAAATTTCTGATTTCTGATTTTTCTTTTTTATTTTTTTTAGGCTGATAGTTTTCTTGCTTATGATTTCTTGTCTATGTCAAATGCTTCTAAATATATAAATAATAAATAGACATTTATTTAAAAAGTGTCTATTTCCAATTAAAATAAAGCAAAAACCAACAAGAAGGGGAGACTAAGACACCGGGATATAATGAGAGTTATTAAATATTTGAGCACAGTATCGCTTTTATCGACTGTAGCATATAGTGCTGTTATAGGAGCACAGGGATCAACCAAGGAGAGCAATGCCAAAGTTGATTCCGACATCAATGTTGATGCGGAAAGACCGCCACCAGGAATGGATTGGCAAGACTGGCACATGCTGCACGAGCATCAGATGGAAACATACACTCCTGAAAACTTTTTTGCTCTCCATGATATTGGGAAAAAGGGCTATTTCAACTCCAAGGATATCATGACCATGTACGGTTTGAACAGAAACGAGGTTATTGGTACTGGTGACGGGATGGGTAAGCACGATGAAAGCGAGGTTGTTGACCCCGAACTAACTGAAAGGGTTGTTTCCTTCATCATGAAGCTATTTGACATCGACGACAATGACAAGATCTCCAAAACCGAATATATGAACGTTGCGGAAAGAGGTACCAAGTTCCCAGACTTGGGTGTTGGTGTTGGTCATCATGGTGATTTTGAACTGGAGTACGAGTTCCATCATTGGAACGAGTTCCACAAAGACGAAGACCCAGACGTCAAAACAGTGCATAGAGAAGACATCGAGCACGATTTGTTGCACCATGAACATGAAATAGAGCACGAAGACAACGTGCCAAAAGGTGCTTCCAGAGCCACTGTCATCACTGACGACGAATTGGAAGCTAGAATCAAGTCTGTCAACATTCCAAACGCATTCAAAGCCAACATCTATCAGTAGACATGGGATAGATTTAATAAAATGAGGTATGTACATATTAATCACTATATATTGTATTTTTTTTTAAATAGTAAACTTATTTACAATAAACAACAATTCATAATTAACAGCTTATTTTGGATAGAATCTCTTGAAGTTCTTGACCATCGAATTTTTTCGATTCTGAATTTATGCAATGAACATTGATTCCCTTCTTGCGTAAATCTTTCTCGTTGACTTTAATATCACCATTGTTCAAATAAATAACGTCGGTTAAAATCTGTGAGTAAAAACTTAATGGGACAGGCTCAGTTATCACATTCAAGTTGCTGGTATTATGCACAGTAGCGAATGGATTTAATGGTTTGTACTTGATTGGTAAATTATCGTAAACTGATTTCACAATCATGTTAACAAAAGCGTTTGTTTCAAAATCATTAGCAAACTGTTCAGTCTCTCTATCAATTTCTGAGTTTATCAATAATATTTTTTTCATTTTCTTATTACAAACAACTGCTTCAGCAACATTTGGCAGAATTAAAATAGGCAACAAAGAAGTCATCAAAGACCCAATAGAATACACCAAGATATCAGCATGTTTGACAGAGTGAACACATCTCGGATTCCCCAAAGGTTGAATGATTTCACCGTATGGGTTTATGTAAACGATTTTTTCAATTGGACTGGCCAATTTAGTGTGGATGTTTGATTTGGTGAAACTCAATTGCGATATTTTCAAATCTGGGTGGATTCTGTTGTTGACGTCTTCATCTGGAGATTTAATATCCACGTCATCATCTTCGTCTTCTTCTTCGTCGTCTTCTCCCATTTTACTGGATAAGTGAGATAGACCCGTTGAGCTATTGTTCAAATTAATAATAGAGTTACTCAAAGAATCTTCTTCTCTAGTCAAAACAGAAACACTTGTTGAAGGGTGTGAAATCTGTGATTGACCAATAATAATTTGACCATTTTGTAAAATAGCTGCAATATGATGGGTATAATTAGTATTAATACAGGGAAACACTTTAATTTTGTTTGTATCCACTTTACATATTCTTAACATCAGTTCCAACGCACTATCAAAGGAAGACCCAATCAAAAGTCTACAACCAGTTAAGAAAAAATTACCAATATTGGCATTTCTAAAATCAAATTTCTGGGTAGAGGAAGAATTCATTTGTTGTTTTTTCAAAATCTCAATATGAACATTGATCAAAAACCCTCTAATCATATGTTTCAAAATAGTCGAACAATCAGCCCACACCGGGTGGCACCCCTCGACTATATCGTTCCACTCTTTCTTGGCAACATCTATATCATCTTCATTCAACCTATAATTCATGATTTTACACAACTCGATATCTTCTTTTGTCTTAGGATCAATCAATTTTACAATACGACTTCTAAAATCACCTGGAGCAGCCCCGGGAAACAACCTAATAATTTCACTACTCGACCCCCCGTTATCACTGATTGGTAAGATAAACGTGATTTTGTTATAAAGAACAGGTTGGAAACACGTATCTATCAATGAGTTCGTAGCAGTACCACCACTTAGAATAACAATATTCTTTTTGTTTTGACTGTTATTGTTATTGTTATTGTTATTGTTATTGTTACTGTTATTGTTTGTTTCAGTGTTGTTCACTTCTTTTTTCATCTGGGTAGTAGTAGTACAGACAGTCAAAGAAGGCGTTGTGTGTGCATTTTCATTCGTACTCATGTGTGTGTCTTTGTTCTGTTGATTGTTATTTAGTTTATTCTTATTTATGTACCTAGTAAACACCAAATCTTCTTCTTAAACACGTAAAGAATACTATTTATAGTATCATCAAAAAACAATAACTTCAAGAACAGATAACACGTTCCACCTACATTCTCTCCCTCTCGCCCCTTTTTCCACAAGGTAACCTCTCTTTTCTTTTTTTTTTAAGTTTTTCAAGATTTACAATTTTATTATCTTTTTACAAACACAGTCACGTGCCTTATATAAGTAAAAGAGATCATGTGACTTAAAAGTAATTTTAATGTGACGGGTAACAACAATCCTTGTGTACTACACAGAAACACAAGAGAGTAGTAGTATTGGTCACATGATCTTTGAAGATTACATTTAAATTTTCCAAAAATATTGATTTGTCCTTATAAGTTAGACAAACAAACAACATGTCCACATGACAAACGAACAGAGGGAGTTAAAAAAAGTA
The DNA here is from genome assembly GCA_030573535.1 of Hanseniaspora occidentalis var. citrica. Taxonomy (NCBI): domain Eukaryota; kingdom Fungi; phylum Ascomycota; class Saccharomycetes; order Saccharomycodales; family Saccharomycodaceae; genus Hanseniaspora; species Hanseniaspora occidentalis. Next base: position 18,179 of record JAJMDI010000171.1, read on the forward strand.
TCATGTTCTTTATGCAACAATTGCTATGAATATGATTATTGAATGATTACCACTATTATTATTATTAATCACAGATATATATAAACGTGGTATATAGTCCAATGTAATGTCAAATTTAAGCATTGTATTACGACTATATATATTCAATTATATAATATTTTGATGTCTTTTTAGTTTGATATAGTATATGTAATACAAAATACAAGAAAACAAACAAACAAACAAATAAGCAAGAACAAAAAACGAAAATGGTTAAAGCAGTTGTTTTTAGTGATTTTGATGGTACCATCACATTGGAAGACAGTAACGATTACATTGCTGACAAGTACGGTATGGGTAAAGAAAAAAGACTGAAGTTGTTTGAAAACATTTTGGCTGGTGAAGAAAGTTTCTCTTATGGTTTCAGAGTCATGTTGGAATCCATCAACTTGCCATTTGAAGAGTGTATCAAAGTTCTACACGACAACATCCACTTGGACCCAGGCTTCACCAAGACTTTCGAGTACTGTGAGAGCCACGGGATCCCCTTTGTTGTCATCAGCAGTGGTATGAAACCTATCATCAGATCCTTGTTGAGCAAGATGCTTGGTGAAGAAAAAGCCAGCAGAATCCCTATTTTGGCCAACGACGTCAAGATCGATCCAAACGATTCGAGCAAGTGGGACATTGTCTACAAGGACACCACTCCGCACGGTCACGACAAATCCTTGAGTATTGCTGAAAAGAAAGCCGAGTTTGAAAAAAATTTGGAAACTAAACCTACATACTTTTATTGTGGGGACGGGATCAGTGATTTGAGTGCTGCCAAAGAGTGCGACTTGTTGTTTGCCAAAGAGGGGAAAGATTTGATCACTTTCTGTGAAAGAGACCACATTCCTTACCATGCTTTCAACAACTGGGAAGATATCTACTCTTCCATTACAAAAGTCATGGAGGGAAAAGCCACTGTCCATGAATTGATGCAAAACCATTAAAATAATCTTTCTGAGAACTTTTGGAAGTTTAATTAAAAAATACCAAAAAAAATATGATAGACGTTAAGAAAAATGAATGACTTTATATAGACTTAAAAGAACGTATACATATATAGATGTGTGTGTACTCGTTGATCTAAAGTAAAAGATATTAATCTGATGTATACACTCTGATGTCATGCAATTAACTACTAATACTCAACTTCCTGGTAATTTTTATACACGTGACTGGATAGATTTATTTTGAATAAAAATTAAAATAAAAAATCCCGAAACCGGCGTATCTCAATTTTTCAAGTTTGTTTTTTTTTTTTTTTTTATTTGTTCGAGTTATTTTTGTCAGCTGTTCGGTTGTTAATGTACGCAATAGTGAGACTTGAAGAGGGAATAGAGAAAATGAATATAAAATCATTCATTACTTTTTCGCCGTCCCCTGTTTGTCGGGGAGAAACTAAGTGAAAAATCTCCTGTTGAGTCTGTTCAGTCTGTTCAGTCTGTTGAGTCATTGGAAAAATTATTTTGAAGAGATTCCAAAGTCAAACAGAACTTCCAATGGACTGATTTCATTGTAGGTCTTCTATAAACTATAAATTGTATATAAACATGCAAAGTTGTAGTGATTTCGGTTTCACAGTTTTAGGGTTGGTGATTGCCAAGATGAGGGATGATCTTTCTCTAAATACATTTCGTAAGAACAAAGTAATAAAACATCAGAGTCGAGAATAATACATCTCAATACCCCCTATATTGAAAACCACCCCACACAAAAAAGTCATAAATTACACAGAAATAAAAAATGTCTCAAGTTAAGAAAATCGTTGTCTTGCCAGGTGACCACGTTGGTCAAGAAATTGTTGAAGAAGCCATCAAAGTTTTGAAAGTCATCGAAGCTTCTGGTAAAACCAAAGTAAAATTTGAATTTGAAAACCACTTGATCGGTGGTGCTGCCATTGATGCTGCTGGTGTTCCGTTGACCGACGAAGCCTTGGCTGCTTCTAAGGAAGCCGATGCTGTTTTGTTAGGTGCCGTTGGTGGTCCAAAATGGGGTACCGGTGCAGTTAGACCAGAACAAGGTTTGTTGAAGATCAGAAAGGAGTTGGGTTTGTATGCCAACTTGAGACCTTGCAACTTTGCCAGTGAGTCCTTGTTGGATCTATCTCCATTGAAACCAGAAATTGCCAGAGGAACTGATTTCATCGTCTGTAGAGAATTGGTCGGTGGTATCTACTTTGGTGACAGAAAGGAAGACACCGGTGACGGTGTTGCTTGGGACAGTGAAAAGTACTCTGTTCCAGAAGTCCAAAGAATCACCAGAATGGCTGCTTTCTTGGCTTTGCAACACAACCCACCTTTGCCAATCTGGTCCTTGGACAAAGCCAACGTCTTAGCTTCTTCTAGATTGTGGAGAACCACTGTTGAAGAAACCATCAAAAAGGAATTCCCTCAATTGACTTTGCAACATCAATTGATCGACTCTGCTGCCATGATTTTGATCAAAGCCCCAACCACTTTGAACGGTGTGATCATCTGTAACAACATGTTCGGTGACATCATTTCTGATGAAGCCTCTGTCATTCCAGGTTCCCTAGGGTTGTTGCCATCCGCCTCCTTGGCCTCTTTGCCGGACACCAACAAAGCCTTTGGTTTGTACGAGCCATGTCACGGTTCTGCTCCGGATTTACCAAAAAACAAAGTCAACCCAATCGCCACCATTTTGAGTGCTGCCATGATGTTGAAACTTTCTTTGGACATGGTCGAAGAAGGTGTTATTGTTGAAAAAGCTGTCAAGCAAGTTTTAGATGCAGGCATCAGAACCGCTGATTTGCACGGGACAAACTCCACCCAAGAAGTCGGTGATGCCGTTGCCAAAGCTGTTGCTGAACTTTTGGCCTAAGTACAAACAACCAATTGGAATAAAAACTTATAAAAAAAAATTACTTTGACGATAGGGCTTCAGCAGTTACAATTAGTTACGTGTGTATATAATCATGTCTCTATATATGTAATGAAAATATAAAATATAACTAAACAAATTGATAGACAGATAAACCATTGAATGATTAAGCACCTTCATTACAGTTTAGATGATATATTTAAAGTGTATTTTCCTATTAAGCTATATACAATCCATTAAGGAAGACGAAGAAGACAAAGAAAAAAATATTTAAACGTGTAAGTATTTATGATGGGTTGTTATTTTATACATGAAACGTAAATGTTTTAATTTAACTCGATTGGGTAAAGAGAAGTGTGCAAGAAAATCCTAGAAAAATCGATTTATCTGCTCAGTGACCAGACCATTCGATACTGTTCAAATCAATACCTTCTTTGACCATTTCCCATAATGGCGACAACTCTCTCAAAAACTCGACTCTTTCCTTGATAGCCTTGATGACATATTCAACCTCTTCATCAGTAGTGAATCTACCAATACCAAATCTAATAGAACTATGGGCCAACGCATCATCTTTACCTAAAGCGTGCAAAACATAGGATGGTTCCAAAGAAGCGGAAGTACAAGCAGACCCTGAACTCAAAGCAATGTCTCTCAAAGCCATCAACAATGATTCACCTTCAACATAAGCAAATGAAATATTGATACATCCGGGGTATCTTTGAGAAGGATGCCCGTTCAAAGAAGTGTGTTCAATAGACAATAACCCATCTCTCAATTTGTCGGACAATCTTTTGATGTGGGCAGTGTCGGCTTCATATTCTTCTTTCATCAATCTTGCAGCTTCACCAAAACCAGCAATCAACGGTGGGGCTAAAGTACCTGATCTCAACCCTCTTTCTTGACCACCCCCGGAAATGATTGGTTCCAATCTGACTCTTGGTCTTCTTCTGACATAGACAGCACCAATCCCCTTTGGACCATAAATCTTATGAGAAGAGATGGACAACAAATCAATGTTCATTTCGTTGACATCCATTTTGATTTTACCGTAGGCTTGAGCAGAATCGGTGTGGAAAAAAACTTTGTTCTTTCTACACAAAGTACCGATTTCTTTCAATTTCTGGATGACACCAATTTCATTATTGACAGCCATGATAGAAACCAAACAGGTTTCTGGTCTAATAGCGTTTTCCAACTCTTTCAAATCAACCATCCCTTGGTCATCGACATTCAAGAAAGTGACTTCAAAGCCTTCGTTTTTCATAGCTCTTGCAGCTTCCAAAACACACTTGTGTTCTGTTCTTGTTGTAATGATATGGTTTTTGGTTTTTTTATAAAATCTGGCAACACCTTTGATAACCATGTTGTTTGATTCGGTGGCACCACTAGTGAAAATGATTTCCTTTGGATTGGCATTGATCAAACTTGCAATATTCTCTCTAGCAATCTCAATTTCGTTATTTGTCTCCCACCCATAGCTGTGTGTGTTGGAATGGGGATTACCGTATAGCCCTGTGTAGAACTTCATCATGACATCCACAACTCTTGGATCGGTTGGAGTCGTTGCTTGGACATCTAAATAGATCGGTCTGGTACCAAAATCAGTCTGCTCCAAGTATGCGTGTTTCAAAACAGATGCACCTGGCACACCGGCTTTTTCTTCGGCCTCTAGACCAGAAATAATATCTTTCTTAGTATCCCCTTCAACAGAAGAACCCGAATCTTGTAGATGTGTACGAACAGACAGTCTGAAATCTTTAAATCTGTCTTCTTTTGAAGCAGAAGAAGAGGATTCAACAGAATCAGAAGATTTATTTTCGTTAGTGGCGGTTTTGATGGCACTAGCAGTGCTGGTAGCCAAAGTTCTGGCACTGACTAGCTTTCTGGAAACAGGAATAGACCCTCTTGCCAATACTCTCATATGATTCTTCAACATTCTTTAGATATATTATTATAGTTATGTATGAAAAACCTAGTTTAATAGTTGTTTTGACTTTTTTGCTGTTGTGTTAAGTTAATCTTAACTTTGATAGATTTTATTGTGGTTTGTTCTTTGTAAGATAAAACAGGGACAAAAAAAGGGATAATGTTTTCTTTGAGCTATGTTTCTTTGTTTCTTGTGAGTTAAACCTAAATCTTTTACTTGATTTCTTTTATTATATATTTAATTATCTGTATTTCTATATTAAAAGATCAATAAAAAGTACAAGACTTCATCTATTCAATCATCATTAATAATACTTATAATCGACAACTGAAGGAAAAGGCTTGTAATATCCGTTTATGACCATTACAAATTGCAACTGCACCTCTGACTCTTGATTTCTGACCTCCCCCCCATACAAAAAAAAAAAAAAAAAAATTTTCACCGTAAATTATTTTTATGCACAGTTTGTTGAGGGGGGTAACCGTGTTTTGTTAAAAACACAGAGTTCCGGATCCGATGCTCAACAAAAGAGTGATAATTATCACCATTGAGAGTCTCATTTAGTAAGAATAAGGAAAAAAAAACTAACCAAAATTTAAATATACACTATACTATTACGTTTACCTTACTCAAAAGAAACATGATAACTGAATGACATAAATACCATGTTTCCTACTGTCGTCTTTTGTACAAATACACGTTAAAGTAAAAGAAAATCCCTTGAAGTGTCACGTGAGTGCATGTAAATGAATTTTTGTCCGACAATTGTGTTTGAAATACGAAACATCAACTCGGCTATATTTTAACTTCGGATTTGAGCTATTTGTTGAAAAAAAAATAGTTGTAAAAAGTTTTACCCTGCTGAAGCGCACTATCATCTTCTTCATGGGAAATTTCAAACGATGATTGAAATATCGACCATGGTAAGGTGCAATTTGGAATGATTAGATCTAGATGATATACAGATTAAATGTTTCATTTTATAAAATGTATGAAAACAGGGATTGTTTGTCAGATTGACTTGAATCAAAAAAATTACAGGAAAAAAAAATCATTCAAGAATTACACTTTTAAGATAAATCATATACAACAACATACTGTGGGAAATATGAACACAAATGATATGATAATATCCTTGATCAGTGGGGCATGTGCTGGTACATCTACTGATTTGGCGTTTTTCCCAATTGACACTATAAAAACAAGACTACAGGCCAAGGGTGGGTTCTTTCAAAACGGGGGGTACAAGGGGATCTACAGAGGTTTGGGTTCGTGCGTGATTGCGTCAGCGCCAAGTGCTTCGTTGTTTTTTGTGACATACGATTCGATGAAAAAATACTTGAAAACCAAATTCAATGTTACCGATTTACACGGGAAACATGCTACTTTGATCCACATGGCTTCTTCCTCTATGGGTGAAATTGCTGCATGCTCGGTGAGGGTTCCTGCGGAGGTCATCAAACAAAGAACACAGACTACAGCAAACTCCACCTCCTGGAATACATTCACGAGTTTAATCAAAAACTCTAAAAACTTAAACGAAGTCAGAATCAATCTTTACAGAGGGTGGTCCACCACTATTCTAAGAGAGATCCCATTCACTTGCATTCAGTTCCCACTATATGAATATATGAAGGTCCAGTGGAAATCAGCTTCTTCTTCTAATGGAAACTCAGAAAATTCTCTGGCTCCATGGAAGGGTGCGGTCTGTGGTTCTCTTGCGGGTGGTATTGCTGCCTCGATCACTACTCCGTTAGATGTTTTGAAAACCAGAATCATGTTGAGTAACAAAAAAGAGTCCATCTTCAAGCTAGCCAAAGACTTGTACAGAGAAGAAGGTGGTATCAAGCCATTCTTCAGAGGTGTTGGCCCAAGAACGATGTGGATATCCGCAGGAGGTGCTATTTTCCTTGGTGTCTACGAAACAGTACACGTTATGCTTGAATGAACGTGCAAGAAGTGACTTTTTTGCCCAACCAAACACACTCTATCATTCTATTCTTTCTGTAAAATAATATAGCATTATATACAATATTTACCTACTTGTAATTATAAACTTATCTTTTTTCAATCTTTTACGACGAGCGTACTTTATGATGAAATTGTCTGGTTTCAAGTTCTGATGGTTAAGGTCTTGAACAAAGGGCCAGATTTCCTTTTGCAGCCAGTTCTTTTGGATCTGAAACAATCTGTTGAATCTCATCTTCGGATCCATCGGTAATTGATCTAGCTCGATGTATGATATTCTGTTGTTGGTCAAATCTGTACAGTAGTAGCCCAGTAACATGTCTAAATCAATGTCACATGAAAAAAATGGAGGGAACGATGATTTCCATTTTATCATAAAGTCATCAATGTCCAAATAAGAAAAATTTGCACAAAACTTCTGCAGGGACTCCACCCCATAGCATTGAGCAATCTTAGAAAGGTCTAGTTTGAAACTACTCTTTTGATCAGGTGTGCTAGTAGTAGTATTTTTGTCAGACTCGCTATATTTCATTAATATCGACGTGATAAGTTCAGGCAAGGGCCTAGTAATTGCTCCTGCACTTGAATCACCAGTGTTTTCCTCATCATTGTCCAAATGTTTCGACATTGCAGAGATACAATCATCCAGTGATAAATTCGTAATATCCAATTCTTCAGCAACTACACACAACAACAAAACGTGTAAAGTCTTGGTCATAAACTTTTCAGAAAGAGTGACAGCCAGTCCATCAACAACAGAACCATTCAAACGATACCACTGCTCGTAAAACTCTTTCACGGAACACGGCGATTCTTGAATAAATTGGTTCAATCCTATGTCTATGGTGTTCTGAGTTTTCAATACTCTTCTTCCGTCGTAGATTGGCAATTTCTCCACGTGAATCTTTCCCGAAATTTTTCTAGGCTCCAACTCAAAATCCTGTGTTGTGTATGCATGATAAACTTGTTTTGGGTCATCATTTGCTGGTTCAGGATCTTCGCCCTGGTTTTCCAATAATAATACACAGTTGGAATGCATTTTTTGTTTTATCACAAATGTGTGGGCATCGGTACATAAAACTACGTCACTTTTATCGCCATCTGTGGCCTTCAAAGTTAATTTTTTATCAGAAATAGTCTCATCTTCAACATAAGAAAGTAACTCTGGTGTCAATTGTAGAAATTTGTACGTTACCCCGTTGTCTATCAAGGTTAATCTTTTTGAACGCAATTGATACTTCATATCAGCCAGTAGTATACCTAATCGTCTAAATTATATTATCTTAGGTGTTGATTCCCTCTTGTTTGTCTTACTTTAAATACTACATTCTATAACATTCACTATCGATTATATTTTGGAAAGAATCGCGTCACAAGTCCTTTTCCTCATTCGCGTCTTGACAAATTTCAGTTTAGAGTTTCAATTTTTGGTTTTTTTATTTTTTATCTGTCTGACGTTCAAAACCACGTGACGTTGTGTTTATACCAAAGTACTAAATAGGTAATTCTGGATCTGAGGAAAAATAACAAAAGAAAAGAAAAAATAACGACGAATGATGCAGAAGACTGTTGATGCTTATAAAATAGTAAAGACAAGAATTTATAATCTGATTAGGAAATAAACAAACGTTTGAATTTTCAGACATCGTAAGTTTCTATTCTTACCTAGTACTGCATTGCAAGTTTCTATTCTAAATTACACACAATTTCAATTAGGTTACTATTGTTTAACAAAACATACCCACAAAAGACTACAGCCAACATCCATTGTAGATATCAATAGCCCCATAAGATGGAAGCCAATCATCAAAATAAGGTTAGTTCCCCTGCAACAACAACAAAAAAGTTTGTTGTAAATTCAGTAGTCAAAAAAGATGGTGATGTGTCTGAAACTTTTGATGATAGTGTTTATACCACTGAATCTGGTGTGGAACAAGAAAATATAAACAGTGTGGCAAATGACGATCAAAACAATTTCAATGAAAAAATCACAGATCAAGCTTACTTGCCAACATCCCTGCCTGTTATAAAACTTCCAGCAAATTTGTTGAATGTCTTACTCCCAAAAGATGAAATCATACATGACCATTTTTCTGAAATATTCAAACAATCTGTGTTCATGAGATCGAATGATCCAAAAGTTTTTGGTGAATTTATCGCTATCGTTTACAATTTGAACGAGACAGTTGATTCTTTTTGTTGTTATCTATTTGATAAGTTTGGTTGCTCTTTCCATGAAAACACTAATATTAAAGCAGACTCCAAGTATTATGCAGCCATTGAAAATTTAAATGAGCAAAATAAAAAGTTGAACGTTCAAAAAGTGATTGCAGTATCCTTATTACAGAAATTTGCCTATGCTAAAGCATATCATAAAGATTATTTCAAGAAAATTAATTTTGATCCAACAGATGCCGGATTGGCTTTAAACGACAATAAATTGGTTGAAACAAACTCAAATTTGACTCCATTCCAGATAGGTTTGAAAATGCAACAAATGGCATGTCTAGAGTCTAGAAAAATTGACTCCTTATTTTTGGATGTCATTTACGAAAACAATCCTCATATTATAGATGAAAATAACAATCTTGTGTTTCATTTAGGTGAACAGCTAGAACAACTATTCAATCCACTAACAGAATACTCACCAGAGCAAACTGAAATCATCTATAAACCTGTTCCTTCAGACAGCGGGGTTCCATTATTATCTAATGATAATGAGTTGGTGAAATCAATTGTAAAAGAATTTGTTGATATTCAAACCAATTTCACAGTAGAGCTGGTTAATTTTTTACAAAAATTTATTATCCCAATAAGAATAAAAGTTTCTAAAAACGAAATTTCAGGTTTATCTTTTAGTAAGTTAAATAGACTATTCCCACCAACCATTGATGAAGTTACAAGAATCAATTGTATCTTTTTAGACGCATTGAAATTATCACAAACTTATGGGTCTTTGCAAGTCCTTAAAGCATGTTCAATAACAATTTCATATTTTTACAAAGCATACACAAGACATGAAGCAGCAACTAAAAAATTTCACAAAGATATCAAATTATTTTTAAGTAAATTTTTTCAAGATATTCCATTAAACGACGTTTACACTGAATTTAAATTAGAAACCATTATTAAAGGGCCATTGGAAAAAATTACAAAATACAAACTAATACTGAACAGAATTTGGAAAGAAAAACAATGGGAAAGTGAAGAGGCAGAAGCAGAAGCTACAAAATACTATAATAATGTAATAGATATAATAGACACATTTGGAAATCAAGCTACGCCATCGTCCAAAATTGCATCTTACCACGACAGAGTTTTCACTCCATCAGGCAAAATATTGACAGAATTAGCAGACAAGTGGCCAATTGAATTGCAGTACAAATGGCTGAAAAGAAGAGTTGTTGGTGTTTTTGATGCCATTCATCACAATGACAACAAAAGAGATGTTGTTGTGATTTTTAACGATTACGTGGTGTTCTTAAACATTGTTGATGACGATCTATATTATTCAGCGGGTTCTAACAAACCTCTCATTGCAGATATTCTTATGAACTCTTTGATTAACGAAGTTCCTCTTCCAAATACCATTCCACAATTAGTAGTGAGAAAACACGTTCATATTAATGAGTTGTTGGTTACAAGTTTTGGTGGCGACAATAGACAAATCAGATTTGATATCCTAGACAACAAATCTTCTCCAATATACTATCAATTGGTTTCTCCAACGGACACATCCCAGTATATTTGTGAACTTATTACAAAAGCATGTATTCTGTGCAAATCGACCGCTTTCCACTTATTCAGAAAAGAGTTTACGACTATTGATACAGATACTCATACTCATCCAGAGCAAATAATCAAAAGTTACGTTACTGCACATGAATTGAGTTCTTACAAAGACGAAAAGATCAAATCGCCATTTGCCATCTTTTTGAACATAGAAGCTTCATACGAGGCTTTAGTTGACAATGGTGTTTACTTTGGAGCGTTTGTCAAATTTTTAGAAAACAAAGACAACATGGTTGAATTGAAAATCATAACATTGAAAAATAAAGGTATTACTAGCAAAACTGTGAAAGATTCTGAGTCATCTGTAATTGTTCCTTTGGATCAATACACAAAGGTCATTATGGAATCATTAGTAAAAAAGCATTTAAAAGAATATTATTACTCTTTGGACTCACCTTTGTCTAAACAATTGTTATTCATTAATTCACAAATAGTTAAACAAGTACAAGAACCTATTAAATTTTTCACTAGAGGCCTAGTCAAAAGTGACAATTTGCAACAGTTCCCAAAACTTCAGACAGTAGATGATATTACTCCGGCTCAATCTGACGTTCATTCTAACACCAAACTAAATATTACAAACGCCAACTCTGATATCAATATTGGAATTGACAACTCTAAGTCCAACTCCACTATTGCAACTTTCTCAAGCTCTAATGAAAAAGACACATACTCACAAGCAAAATTTGATAATTCGAATTCTAATAAAGTGACTGGGATAAGAAATTCATCAACTGTGATAACCAAGCCTACCGGAAATGTTTCTTCTGAAATAAAACCAGTGGCTGCTTCGATCAGCAAACCAATAATCAAGGCTGAAAACAAAAATGTCAAACCACAATATGTGAAAAGCAGTTCAAACAAAAAACTTTTCACAACAGACAAAACAGAGAACGTAAAATTACGACCAGCTCCAAAAACCAATATTAGAAATAAAACAAAAGACAATGGCTTGCAATCTGAAAAGAAAACAAAAAAACAAAACAGATTAAGCAAAATTTTTGGGTCGATATTTGGTTCTTCCCATGTTAATTCAACAAATGAAGCTAAAGTTGAAATGAGGAAACAAGATACGAGCAATTCTACAGAAAAAGCAAATAAAGCTAAAAAGCGTCAAAGTATGCCACTGATAATTAGTGAACCCCTTTTCAAAAATGATTCAGATCAACTATCAAAAAGCCCAAATCTTACAAAAAGCACGGCAAACAAAAAGAGGTTTTCGATGACATCTGTTCCGACACAATCTTTATCATTTAGTCCAGAAAAAACAAACTTGACCAAAAAATTGAGCATTTACTCTAGTCCTATAAGATCTTCTAACTCACAGTTCAATGTCAACACCCATAATATTGGATCTGGCAAAACACCAATATCATCTCCATTGAAGATTGAGAGAACTCACATTGATAATGATCTTGAAATTCCAAGAATGCATAGCAACATTGAGCAAGACAAGATGTTCAACCCATCCACAGACAACTTGCCTTCATCTCCTCTTGCTTACAAAGGTAACAAGTTTGAAATCAATCACATACATATCAAAAACAAATCGGTGGATGTATTCAACGATGACTTGTATGGTGAAATTTTGAACAAACAAAAAGACGATCAAGTTAATCCATTTTTGTTGCCAAGTACTAGTGAAAAACTATCGCCTGCAAAAGAAGTGGAAATTACCAGAAATGATGAAATCCTAGCAAATACCTCGATAGACACCGGGAGGGCACCAATTGGGTCTGAAGCTGATTTGGTTGTGGAAACTAAACCTAAAAGTGTATTTGCTATGCCTGAACAAAAAGTTGTTCAACAAAGAAAACCAACAATTGATTTGGTTACTGAAAAGATGAATTTGCTGCCTCCCTTCAAGCCTAGTGTCAAACTTGATAAATTAGAGCCAGCAGGAAATGCTACTATCTCCCAGAGTGAGTCATTCAGAGACTTGTTTCAAGGAATGGAAATGGTTCTGCAACCTAATGAAAAAGCGTGGAACTGGGTTAGTCTTGAAAAAAGTGCTTCGTTAGAAAACCTGGAGCATGCAATGACAGAAGAAAACCATCATCATTTAAACGATAACAATGATTTGTTCAATAGGTATTATGAGAGAATAGCCGTTCCTGAAGAAGCGTCTGATGTTAATTCTCACAAGAAGTCTTCAGAACCAAATGACGTTTCTTTTGCTAACGATTCAACACCAAAAATTAGCACCGCACAATCCATTACTGAAGAGCATGAAGAAGAAGATGAAGAAAATGACGATCTTGATGATGAAGATGACGCTGATAAAACTTTGGAAGAAATAGAAAACAAACCAGAAACACATTCTGAGTTGTCTAAAGTTCCCGGTGTGCAAGAATCTCCTTCTAAAATGACACAATACGATGATCCTGAAAATCAACTGGAACACGTGAAAAAGAGAATAAATTTCCAAAGCAAATTTAGAGTTGTTAAATCTTCATCTCCAATTAGAAATAAGACATTTCCTGAACACTCTGATCTAACTTCTAATAAAATTACTTCTGCTAGTCCAAAATTAATGAAAGAACAAATTGAAGTCAATGACCACATGCGTTTGAGACCTGGTTCTGTTTCATCTGGAGTTTCATCACTATATTTTTCTCCAGACAAGGATAAAGCCCTTGGTGACAAAAGATTGATGGAACTTAAAGACGAATTTGCTAGTACCAGTAGAGACATTTCTAGTAGGGACACAAGTTTCACTCAATCTGATTTAGAAAAAGATCTTGGCGATTCAACTTTGGAGTTTAGTGAGTTTGATGTAACATTCAACAAGGAATCATCACCGGCTGAATCAGGGGAATCACATTATTATGAGGCAAACGTTTTGAGCGGAACACCTGGTTCAGCCAACCCATTTGCACAACAACCAGAAGCCAACAACAACAACAACAACAACAACAACAACAACGAACCTATATTTTATGACTACAACACCACCAGTGACAATGTTGAGGTTGATGGAAATGGACAAAATGTCATGTGGGTCTCTCCAAGTAAGTTGGATGCGTTTGATATAAGTAAAAAATCTCCTTCCATGTACGAGCAGTTGAAAGTCAACGAGGAAAAACCTAAAGTTTTATTTGAAAACAACAATACCAATAGCAAAAACACACGTACCAGTTTAAAAAGAGACCAAAGTGTCAAAATTTTGAGAGACGAATCATACGGATACCTTTCTGGTGTTTTGTAGTTGTATGTCTCTTTTTTCTCTTATGTTGTTTGTTTAGTAATACTAGATTACTCTTTTTATGAATATCTACAACATTTGTATAATATCTAATTGGTATAATGTCTTGAGGCATTGTTTGTATTATTATAGTTTAATTATTATTTAATTAATGTTTTTAACCGCTGAAGTGTCGCTTGTAATTATATCTCTTTAGAAAAAATAATGAAAATACCGAAATTTCGGTAAACTTGTAATTTTAAAATTTTACCACACCCCGCTTCCGAAGTACTGTTTTTTTTTTTTTTTTTAACCAGAAAGAAAGGGGAGCGAGCGTACATGAAAGAGAATAACCATTTTTTTTGTGTTTAGTGATTGTCCTTCTTTAAAACTAAAAAAATTTGTAAAACAAACAGCAGGGTTGTTTTGAGTGGTTATAAAATTTAAATTTAAGATTTGACATGTTCGTGACTATTAAACGATATTTTTATGTCGTTTCTATAACATGTGTTCTGATTTAATAGAATAGTAAGGTTTAAGTATGTCCAATTTAAAGTTAATTCTTATGGTAATTTTAAATTGCCGTCAATTCATTTCGTTATTTACATTCCCTATTCTATATGTAATTGTTCACTTGCATATTATCTCCGTTGATTAGTAATGGTAAAAGAAAATTCAAAAGCCCTAAGAAAAAACAAAGAAAACACACTAGTTTGAAATAAAACTACAAATCAATTTCTTTGTTACTATTGAACTTAGATATCAAAACAACACAATATAAATATAATCGAAAATGGGTATTAATAATCCAATTCCACGTTCATTGAGATCCGAAACGAAGAAAGCTTCCAACATTTTAAGATCTTTCGTGAAACCCAACCAAGTTTTGGGTGCTGAAGAAGTGATTCCACCTGAAGTTTTGAGAAATGCCAAAGGGTTGGCTATTTTGACTGTTTTCAAAGCAGGTTTCCTATTTAGTGCCAGGGGTGGGTCGGGTCTTGTTGTTAGTAGATTGAAGGATGGGACCTGGTCTGCTCCAAGTGCCATTACCATGGCCGGTGGTGGTGCTGGTGGTATGATTGGTGCAGAATTGACTGATTTTGTTTTTATTTTAAACACCTATGATGCTGTGAAAAACTTTTCTCAATTCGGTTCCATTACCTTGGGGGGTAATGTTTCTGTTGCAGCTGGTCCTTTGGGAAGAAGTGCTGAAGCCTCTGCAGCGGCTTCTACCAAAGGTTTAGCATCAGTTTTTGCTTACTCGAAAACCAAAGGTTTGTTTGCAGGTATCTCTTTAGAAGGGTCTGTGTTATTAGAAAGAAGAGAAACTAATAGAAAAGTGTATGGTTCGGCTTGTACCGCTAAAATGATTTTGAGTGGGAGAGTGGATCCACCTTCATTTGCAGAACCTTTGTATAAAATTCTAGAAAGTAGAGTTTTTTCTTATACCAATCAAGGTGGATACTACGACGATGACGAAGATTTGTATGGTGACATTCCATCTTCCTTCGAATCTGAAGATTCTCGTTCAGTTAGATCGAGCCAAGAGGGTGGGCACTACAGTAGATCCAGTAGAGGAAGAAACAGAAGTGGGTCGGCTTTTAGTGATGATTTCGATGACTACAACAACTCCAACCATAATGATAATGATTTCGATGATTTCGATGATGATAACAGAAACAGTCGTAATGGGCGCCATGAACCCCCATCCCAAGATTCTGCAAGAGATTATTACAGAAGAGCAAGGGCTTCTTCCCAGTCTACTAGAACAAGATGGGAAGACGACATTTATGATACACCAGCAGGTGGCACAAGAGCTTCTCAACAACAAAGTCAACAACCGTCTAGACCTAGATCTGAGAAGCCTGATTTCGGTCTAACAAACAACAATTTACCAAAAGCAGTCGGTCTATATACATTTAAAGGTGAACAAAATGGTGATTTATCTTTCAAAAAAGGGGACGTCATTTCTATTGTTAAGAAATCTGAATCTACAAATGATTGGTGGACAGGTAGAATTAACGGTCAAGAAGGTATTTTCCCAGCTAATTATGTTGAATTGGTTTAAATTCAAATATATAATGGGGCTCACAAAAATAAAAACAAAAAAGAAAAACTCAATTATGTATATATATACTCAGAGTTATAAATTCTGGAAATATTATAAATATAAGTATATATCGAGAAAAAATCTCAAGTATAACTATTATCATTGAAACCTAATATTGCGATGGCCTCTTCAATTTGATCTTGCAAAATATAAACTTGAGAAGGGGTCTCGTGCAAAAACACAATATATTTGGCAACTAGCTCAATATTACCCTTCCAATAAACTTCAAAAACATATTCAGTTATGTTTACTAAATTCACAGGTTTAGTGGTCATCGAATATTTTAAATTTTCAATATATTTAGCAACCTCTTTCTGTAATACATTTAAAATGTTTTTTCGTTCAATTATTGAGACTGCTTCCTTTTCTTTTGAATATTCTTTTCTCATCATTGACATAGTCGTAATCATATCTGAAGATTTTAAGTTTTCATTCGAAAAATTATATTTCTTTTGCTTGTTAAAATTTTGTTCTTTATTAGTGACAATATCTTTGCGAAATTTAATTGGAACTCCATTTATTTTAGTTCTGGGTTGCTTATGTATGTACTTTGTTGTTGTGTCGGGTTTCCAAGAACATTTTATGACAGAATCACCAACCATTTTGTTATTCAAAAACAAAAACAATTTCTCTGAATCCTCCTTTGACTTGCACACGACATAGCCTGCAAAAGTTGAAGAACCTGGTTCAAACAAAGGTAATAGTATTTTGACATACTCAATTTTTTCTCTTGCACATAAAAATTTGAAAAAATCATAGTTACAAATCTCGCTTAAATTGTACAAATAAACTGTCAATTTATAGCCATTGGATAAAAAATCCAAATTTTTATTAACATTATTTGTGACGTTAATAGTTTTTACGGCATTTGGATAATAAAACCCACCAAGTTTAGGTTTTTCTTTGATAACTTTAGATGCGCAATAATTTAGCTCCGTATTTTGACTCAACTTTAGCATGCTTTGTTTGGGCAATGAGGCGTTAACATAAATTTTTTGACCGTTAAATGTAGAGTTGTTGAATTTTTCAATAGCACACATGGCAGCGTGGGTCTTTTTATAGGTAACAAACGCAGTAATATTTATATTGGCCTTTTCAGATTTGTCTGGTATATAAACAGATTTTATAGGTCCTGTCGCACAGAAATGGTTCAATATTTCGTCTTGCGTGCAGCTCTTTTTAACATTTGAAATTGAAATTGTGTTGGTAATGAACAGATTTTCAATTTTTTTAACTTCACCGTTATCGTTTTGATTTTCATTATGTGTCAAAAACACGTCGTCAATGGTTTCTTTAATTATTTGATTTTGATTTATATTTTTTAATCGTTTTCCAAACTGAGGCAAATTTCTAATTTGTTTGTCAAAATGAATACCACATTTAATTTTACTGCCAAAAAGTTCCTTTTCGTTGTAATCTTCAATAGCAGCTGTGGCAGATTGGGAATTTTCGAAATATATAAAACCAATGTTTTTTCTTGCATCTAATTTACAACTAAATATTGGACCATATTTAGAAAATTCTTCATAAAATATTCTTGTTGTTATAGACTTGTTGTGTAAAGGCAATTCTGAAAAAAAAACATTGGTTCCCATATTTTTTCTGTACAAACTGTTTCTTAAAGAATACATCATTCTGACATCTACTCCCATTATTGGTTTGTAGTTGTATTTTTCTAGAGCATTTTTTGCTTCGTCTGGATCCCTAAAGTTAATATAACCGTAATTCAATTTTTTGGGGTCTTTAAGGTCATTGCAAATTTTGATGCTAACTATGCTTTCAAATTCATTAAAATGATTTAGTAAGAAGTCTTCATCAATTTTATGGTGAAGATCACCAATAAAAACAGGAATTAATTTTGATTTACTTTCCACGGTAACCTCATCATTGATCACTTCTGATGTGTTATTATCTGACGTTTTTGTGATAGAGGTTGTTGACTCCAAAATTTCTTTACCCTTATTGTTTAAAGAAATTGATTTTAATGTGTTCCCAGATGTAACAGTGTGATAAGTCATATTGGTTGGGTTCTTTGTGTTAAAAGGTGAAATTGAAGACATTGAAGAGCTTGATGATGTGTATCTTTGAAGAGAAGGTTGGTCTTTATTTTCTGTTACTTGTTTTTTTACTGCTTTAGGAGCTTTTTTCCACTCTGCAGAGTGACTTTCAACACTGGTAGGTTGAGTCATTGGTGAAAAATTACTGTTGCTACTAAAATTGTGTTGGTATTCTGTTTCCAAAGTTGGGGAAAACACACTGCTCAAATCTACTCCAGGCAACAACTTTTTATAAATGGAGAACCCAGTTTCCAACAAGTTCAGGTTTTCAGAAGAGCATTTAATTTTTGTCTTGGACACAGTTTCCTTGTCATCTTCAGTGTCTTGCTCTTTTTTATTTTCTTCGTCAGCAATTTTTGATACGGAAAGCTCTTTCAATACGGTTTCCAAGCTTTCTTTTAAACTAGACATGTAATAAAACGTGTTTGTTTTTTTGTTATTTCAATAAATTTTTAATGAAGAGGTTAATAATTTAGTTATTTTATTGAACCTCTACACAACACAACAGTCTTGTTTGATGTCTTGTTTATATGTGTTTTATTTTGGATACAACAAAGTAACATCAAAATGATATTCAATTTCATCATTAAAGTACTTGACGTTTACATCAAATAGTGTATATAAATAGAGCGTTATTTACATTGATACTACTTATTTACAAAATAAAAAAAAAAGTATAGATATCTTGCCACAAAAAGGCAGAATATTTGGTGAAATGTTCCCTTTAAAAAATTTAGCCGCCGAAAAACAAATATATTTCCTTTTTATAATAAATTGTTTGTTGGTCACATGACCTTAATGATTAATCTTCATTAATGATGCATCTACCAAATAACCCTCTTTTCAACCAGTCCATAAACAGTAGAACTCTTGTTCTCATAGAAACTGTTTGTGCAAAATAGATACCTCTCCATAAATACATGGCAATGATCCCACCAACAAAAGAGTAGCCAGGCAAGTCAAAAATTGCAGAGTTACCAATGTAGGCCAACGATCCCAAGTGAACGTATTTGAATGGTTTGCTGAATTCATCATCCGCTAATGGGAATGTGGTAGTTGTATGTGTTGATGTGTGATGTTTGTTTAAGAACCCTTCATTTGAAATATCTTGATTGTTGAAGAAATTTGGGTCATTTTCAAAATGTTCCATTTTTTTAGCCAGTTTGGTAAATTTTTTACCCAGGTATTGACCTTGTTGATGAGCTCTTTGTGCTGTTGCAGGTAAAGATGTAACTTTTGATTCTATATCATGCAACAACTTGATAATCTCTTTATAAGATAATTCACCTGATTTTTGACTATCGTATTCGGGCAACGTCTCTTTCAATGTCAACAAATGATCTCTTGCTTGTGGATATTTTTTCATTAATCCTGTACTGAAATGACATATATCTTCGTAACTTAAAGACAATTGATCAATCTCTTTGTCTGTATGTTCATTCCTGAAATTATCACTTTTCCATTTTGAATTTGGATAATATTTGTTGATGATGTAATCCTTGATTTCTTTCACTGCAGTTTCTACTAAATCTGTTCTTAAAGTCGAACAATCACCAACAGCATAAACATCTTTTGAACCAATGATTCTCAAGTGTGAATCTGTTTCAATGGCTCTTTTATTTTTTTGGAAAAAGGGACCCAAAGTTTCAACAACAGAAGTAGCTAATGGACTTTGAGCAATCCCCGTTGACCAAAGACATAATCCAAAGGGTAATTCCTTAAATTCATATTCATTAGAATTGGCATTGTTATTTTTTTTCTGTTTGAATATAACTTTATTTGGTAAAATTCTTTCCACTCTTGAATTTGTTAAAACATCAACTGAATCTTTTAAAAACTTCTTGGTTGCATATTCACTAATTCTTTCATCATAAGTGTTTAGAATATTTGATCTAGATTGAATAATATGAACTGAGGCTTGTTGTCTTAGAATTTTAGGGTATTGATTAGGTAAATCTTCGTTTAACAAATCAAAAATCTCAGCAGCAAACTCAGTACCTGTTGCCCCACCACCACAAATAACAAAAGACAACAATTGTTTTCTTTCCTCATCTGATGTGGTTGGTAAACAAGCTTTTTCTAAATTATCTTTAATTTTTTTTCTAATATCAATAACATCTTTTGCATACTTCAATCTAGAACAATATTCCAAACCTTCTACCCCGTGAGTATTTGATGTACAACCAACAGCTACAACAAGTTTATCGTATGGAACATAGAATGAATCCTTGTCATTGTAAGTCGACGTAACTTTAATCAATTTGTCATTAAATTCAATTTTTTCAGCTTTAGCTTCTAAATAATGTCCCTTTAACGTTCCAACAATAGTTCTAATTGAAGCCATCAAAGATTTGACCTCCAATGTAGATGTTGCAGCAGAGGGTAACAGCGGGGTAAATAAAAAATAGTTTGTAGGAGATATAACAGTAACGTCATAATCCCCACATCTTAAATTTTTCAACAATCCAACACTGGCCCAACCACTCCCCAATATAACCAATTTTGGTTTATTAATAGAAATACTGGCCTTCTCCTGACAATCCAAAGAATCTAAACTCGTGGACAATATAGGTAAGTTTTCTGGGCCACCTCTTTCTGGATTGATAGCACTTGTTGGAACTTGGATGCTTTGCCAAGATGTATCTGTTTTGTAAGTTGTTGCGTCATAAATGAAAAACCCAATCAAAGATATCCCAATGGTAGACACTACCAACCCTGTAGCAAAAATACCATATTTGAAAAGTTTCGAAACGTTTTCTTTAAAAGACCGGTTATATACAGACGGTGAGCAATGGAAACCTCTGTTGAAATTTAAGTTCAAATGCGGTGAGTGTGTTCTTAGTCTTGATGGTTGCTGTGTTGTGTTTTTCAAAAGTATATTGTTTAAACTTTTGAAATGATTATTTCCTATTAGTAAATTCCTGCTTTTTAGTGAAAACATGATTGTTGCTTATCTTCGTGTTTTCTCAAGTTGGTATGCTAGCTGAATGACTTTTAATATAAACGTATATAAGGACTCTGACAAACAAACAAAAAGAAACAAACTAAAAATGCATCAAGTCACTCATAGCTATTATATATATAACCAAGAATTTAAAATAAATTCGATACTGTTTGATTACAATGTCTTAATGTTCTAGATTTTTATTTTTGGTGTCTAATATATCACACTACATTGTAAAGATCCGTTATAACATTGTCCTTATTTTCATGCCATTAAAAAGTTCCTTTTTTTATTTTTTCTACATTGAATTCTAACACTAAAACTGAATAGTAAAGTAACAGAAAAAGATCTGTTTAATTTCTCACCTGGAAACACCCGAAAACAAAAAAGAAATATCCGACAATTCACGTGATTGGTCTAATTTTCTATTAGTTTTGTTTTTCTGACCTGCCCTCTTCCCTTAAA
>JAJMDI010000171.1:39596-62592 GCA_030573535.1 Hanseniaspora occidentalis var. citrica
AAAAAAAAAAAAAATTCATTTGATTTTCTCCTGCTTCAATGTCTGATTCAAGTTCTACGGGTTCAAGCTCCAACTTGACCCACAACGAAAACAATCCTCAGCCGGAGAGTTTTCCACAAAATTATACTTTTTTTGAATGACATATTGTAAAAAAAAAAACAAAGACAAAAAAAAAAAGACTCAAAAAAAAAAAGCGCTCAAAAAATAATTTTGAAAAAACACAGACAAAAAATCACGCAATCGTAGTAATAAATGTCACAGACTTATTATTTTTAAATTACATCTAACAATCTCAAGTTAATTCCCGCTCGTGCGTGAAAAAGACACCTTTTTTAACATATGGCAATCTTCCATAAAGAAAAAAAATAAAAAGAGTAAAAAGAAATGGACGAGACCGGAGTCGAACCGATGACCTCTCCCATGCTAAGGGAGCGCGCTACCAACTACGCCACACGCCCGGTTATTTCTTGATATTTTGTAACAGAGAAGCTACTAGATTTTGATTGGACAACTCAGCAGAAAAATTACCATTAAGGCTCAAGTTGGAGTCATTGAACTCGGCATCAGCATTCTTATTATCATATCTAGACCCAGGCATTTTCCTTCAAATAAGCAGAATAGTAAATAGATTATAGTGTAAGTAAACTCTACGTAGACACTCGCGTGGTTTTACATATTTTTTATATACATTGAACATTGATAACTCTATGTTTTTTTCACCGAAGAGGGTAAATCTAACTCACAAGTATTAGTACCAACTTTAACAACTTAAAAGGGTCCTAAATAAGTTGGTTGAATCTTCATATATCTTCCCGGTGTAAAATAAGCGTCACGGTGTAACAAAACATATTCGCCTTTGGCAAAATCTGGGGTTTTGGTGTTTTTATTGTATTGGGTTTCCATAGTTTCTTGACTTTCCTGTAAGAAATCGGTAGATCTCAAAGTTAAGGCTTTCAATTTCTTAGCTAACTCAAATGATCTAAAGCTTTGCTCAGACAGTTCGTTAGTAGTGTCTAGCAACGGGGCATTTGGGTTAAAACCTAAATCGACATGAAAGGGTGTATCTCTTAAGTGTCTATTCTGGGTGGAATAGTATACAAACTACAAATGGGGCAAGTATAAATGCCATGAATCATGGTTGGATTGGCAACATAATCTTAACAAACTTCTAACAGTTTTATTAACGGTTTCCCTTTGACCATCTGTTTCCGGGTGATTGGATGAGGAAAGTAGCATTTTGATACCTAAGCGTTGGGTTAGTTCTTTGTACTCGGGCGTAGTAAATTTAATGTCTCTATCGCTTATCATGGTTTGTGGAAATCCATGGTAAGCAAAAAAATATCGGTGCAATAAGTCTAACATCTCTTTAGAATTAGATTGTTTTTGTGTAGCGATCAAGTGACTTCTTTTACTAAAGCGGTAAACAACAACTAAAATAACATCGTACTTATTTCCGGAAGGTGGTGATCCAGTAATCAAGTCTAAGGAAATGTAATTCCATCTAACTTTGGCAACATCTAAAGGTTGTAAAGGTGCTTTTTGGGCACGTTTTTTCTTCAAAGTTTGGCATTGTAAGCAGTGTTCGATATAACTTTGAACATGATCGTGTAGATTAGGCCAGTAATATGACGGGGCAACTTTGTTGACAGTGGCACTTGTTCCAAAATGTCCTCCTTGGAGTAAGCTATCGTGATAAATTTGTAGTAAAGCATGTTGTTGAGCTGTTGGGACGCAAACTCTTTTACCACACCTCAAAACATTGTTTTCAAATAAATACCTCTCTCTCATTTTTGCAGATTTGTCATATCTGTTCATGTATTTTTTCATCGTTTTCTCATCGTTTCAATTCACATCATCCTCTTGCACTATCTTCATCTTGACTAGGATTGCAATAGTCCATGGGTCTTGCAAATAATCATAGAACCATTTATCTACCAGATTTTGACTAATAAACGTTCTCGGCGAACCGGAGTCTAACTAACATTCTAAGTTACATCCAAGTTCCATGTGCTTGACGTAGACTATTGTTTTCTTTTGTCTTCCAACAATAGGTCCGTCACTACTCGTAGTGATCCTTTTTTTGTTTTCCTTTTTGTCGATAGTGGCAATAGCTACCTCCTCTTTACCTTTTGTTTGTATTCCTTTGTGAAACGGGATATTCATGAACACAGTATTTTCCGTATCTGTTGTGGTTTGTAGACGCATATTATCCTCCCGCTCTACAAATGTGTTCATATCTCCCCTCTGCACAGTGTCTTTCTCGGACTGTGTCGAAGTACTAGTGAAAAAACATCTACATACCTTTGCACCTGTTCAATTAATAAAACATCAATAATATCATCCGCACTAACGTAAACGGTATGGCTATTGTCGTAAGCCCCTGGGATTGGTTCGTCATCACTCATGTCACCGTGAATAAGATGGCTCAAGTGGCCATCATCATCATTAATGTTGGTTGAATCTGTCTCGACAGCATTCACCTGGTTTTGTTGTTTATTGGTTTCTTTTTTTTTATATTCTTCTTTTTAGCACACAACGCAAAAAGAGCTTTCCAAACAGCGTCGGGATCGTGTTGACTTTCAGACCATAAGGCGTGTAATTCAGCAGCGGCATCGTCACTGCGATTTTTGGAGTACTTGGAAACGACATCATAGATACGTTTTTCCAAGGCTGGGACTGGACGTAAACGAGCAAAAAATAATGTCCTAAATTTATCATAAGTAATCGAAGTAAAGTGACCTAGTTTTTTTTCATAGAAAAACCATTTGTAGGTAGGGCCTTTTAAGTGCTCACCGATAATATCTATTTTAGCAGCATCGTCCCATTGTGGGTTCCTACAAAACCAACTTTCGAACTTGTGAAAAAATTGTTCGGCTTCAAGAACATCACCATTGTCAAATGGAGTGACTGAAGGGCGGAAGGAGGCTGAAGAATCACGCGCTACCAATTGTTGTAACAGAGAAACTAGTAACTTCTGAGTTGACAACTCAGCAGACGAATTACCATTAAGGCTTGAGTTGGAGTCATGGAACTCGGCGTCAGCATTCTTATTATCATATCTAGACCCAGACATTTTCCTTCAAATAAGCAGAATAGTAAATAGATTATAGTGTAAGTAAACTCTACGTAACCACTCTCGTGGTTTTACATATCTTTTATATACATTAGTATAGGGATGAATTATAGTTAACCATATAATTAATTCGAATTATAACACCATTAGTATATTAACAATTCATTTCGTAGTAATTACCATAAAGAATGTCGTTCCATTTATATATTACTCATGAAAAACTCTTCAACGAAAAAGTAATTAACATTTCTTTTTCTAAGTCGTAAATACGACATAGTTGTAACTTTACATTACAACCTGACCATGAAAAGTGTGACATTGTTTTACTCCGTGTGTTAATTAGTCTATTATGTTACAAAAAAAAAAAATGAACAGAACTGTAGGGGCACTCAAAAGCAAAAAGTAAACCAACTTGATAATTAAGCATATCAACCTTTCGATAAAACAAAAACAGAGAAACACCTTACAAAATCCATAATTGAAATTAATAGGACCATGTAAATCAAGGATGATATCATACTTGTTCTGTAGAAAGTTGTTCCATAGTGACAACATAAAATTTAAAAAAAATGACGACAACTGCAGGATTCGAACCTGCGCGGGCAGAGCCCAAAAGATTTCTAATCTTACGCCTTAACCACTCGGCCAAATTGCCATAATTCTTGACTAAAAAATTGTTTAGTTAGATATATTGATTTTCAAAAGATCACAACCATGACGACTTAAACGAAGCTACATGATTCAACATTATGCTCTGAACTTAAATTAATTTTGAAACTTTATACAGTACTAAGTCTTCTATATGATTTTCATTTAGTATATATCATAGAGAAATGAGAAGATGTTAGATTAGAAAGTACTGTGATCGGTTTTAAAAAAAACCGTACTGCGATGCCCAATATTTGACATTAAGATAGTCAGGCGTTAGGGGGGAAACAAAAACAAAATTACAATTGGAAATAGTTACTTCGACGTCATAGTAATGTATAATATCTACGGGATTCACTTTCTTCTTGACTAAAACGACTGATGATTTAGTTATATTTTGAAAGAAAGAAAAAAAAATCAACAATCTTCTCTTAACAAGTTGCAAGTATATATTGTAGACTCCCTTTTTAAGTAAAATTAAACCTTAACGAGTGTAACCTATATTCCATCTTTAGCTCAATATACTCTTTTTTTTTTTTTTGCTGATTTAATTATTTCATCTTGAAACTATTTCTCACAACCAGTTCAACATTATTCCCCAGGTTGCATGCAAGAAAATTTCCTTTTTTGTATAATGATTGACAGTCGATTTCACACATTTGTAGTCACTCTTTTATATGTAGCTTCTCGGCGTGATACTTTTACTTAATCTGATCCATTTCTTCAAACGGTGATATCTTTTCTTGTACATACAAACAAGATAGCCCATTTACCTTCATCATTACCGTATTTTGTTCTTTGCTGAGCCAGTTACTTCAAATGTTGTTTTTTTTGTTAGTGGGGCATTGGAAAGATTTGTGCCCAGGTTTGTTACACTTCCAACAATTATCAGTACAGTGCTCCCTGCCTGTATCGTCTGCCGGGCAGTTAGAAGATTTGTGACCAAGCTTATCACACTCCCAACAATTGCCACTAAAATTCTCCTTGTTTTTATCGTCAGTGGGGCAGTTAGAAGAATTGTGACCAGACTTGTCACACTTCCGACAATTATCAGTATGGTGCCTCTTATTTTTATCGCCAGTCGGGCATTTGAAAGATTTGTGTCCAGGCTTATTACACTTCCAACAAGTATAACTAAAATCCTTCTTGTTTTTATCGTCAACGACACATTCGACAAATTTGTGACCAGGTTTATTACACTTCCAACAATTACCATCATATTTCTCATTGGGGGTCTTTTCAGCAGGGCTTTTTTTTACAACTAGAGCTTTTTTATCCTTAGAATCCTTATCTTGGTTATTCTTAGTAAAAAAATGTTTACTTTTACGTTCAGCAAATGCTCTACCGTATTGATCAAAGGTTTCAAATCTCTCCTCCATTAAGCTTCTTCCTAAGTCGAAGGGTAATGACATTGCAAACCAATACATCTTTACCTTTTCTGGCAACGTGTTAAAAGAAGGAATTTTTTGAGCTGTAGCCATCCATTTTTTCACGTAAGCGGCTGGTTCTGTGCTCATAACGTACTTCATATGGTACAACGAAGTAATATTAGCATACTCGGATTTCTGGGATTTGCCAAATTCTTTTTCAAAATCTGACTCTAACAGCGACATGGAAGTTACTGTTGTTGCCTCACAATATTTGTTGAACCATTTAGCTGCCGTACCAAAAAGAGTGTTACCAAACGCAATTAGCAACATACCATCTGGAGTATATTGTTCAACTAGTAATTTCTTCGACTTCCAAGCGTGGAAAAAATTTTTGAAATCTTTTTTTCCACCTTCCCCATCATATGTCAAATCATTGGTGATGTCCATTACTTCATTGAAAATGATGGATGGGTCTTTTTGGGCTGTTCTAACTATTTCTTCCTCCATTTAAATACAGCACTACCAAATTCTAGTCGTCAATATTTCCTCTTGATGCGGCTTGATCTTCTTAAGCTCCAAGTTATAACTTCAGTTAGATCGTCTCACTCAACTGTCGAAACAAACCCTTGTAACAAAATTTCTCAACTGTTTTTATTTTAAGTCTCTCTTTAAAATAAGAGTAATAATTCAGTATAATATTTACCTCACGTGTTATAAAATTGTTGTCTTAGCACTTTTGCTCTGAGTGCCCTATAGCAATCAAACTTTAAAATTCGCTAGTGTCTCAAGTATATACATTTCGCGCATCAACAATTTTTCATTCACAAAAATAATACCCTGCCATAAATTGTCTATCATTATTCAATCTTCATGTGGCTCACGTGATACACTAATGACGCACATTTGCACATTATATGGGTCCATGTCATCATGCAAAAATTCATTGAAACTTTTAACAAGGTGTGTGCCACTTATAGAACCCATTACACTATATCACAAAGAGACACAAATACTCAACACATCTGGTCATCTTCAAAAACTACGATAATTAGAGACACAAATACTCAACACCTCTGGTCATCTTCAAAAACTACGATAATTAGAGACAAAAAATAGAAGGATAATCTATACTCACAAAATTCAACCCTGAACAAAGTATCTCGATAACAAAGATTACAAGCATATTTCGATACATCAAGCTAATAAAAATGAAATGAATAATGGAATAAGTTTTGACATTATTCACATTCTTGTTTGTAAATCAAATATTTTAAATCAGAAAAACTAAAAAAAATAAAAAGAAATGACGACAACTGCAGGATTCGAACCTGCGCGGGCAGAGCCCAAAAGATTTCTAATCTTACGCCTTAACCACTCGGCCAAATTGCCAAAATTCTTAAACAACTTTTATTTGGGTCTAACTGTCGTTTCATATTGGTATAGCCCATGAGCTAAAAAGTGGAAACATTTTTATTCAATTGTTTTATTTGATGTGTAGTTGTAGAGCATATCGTGAATTCCATCAAACTTGTTAGTGTATCATCAATTCATTCGATTTTGTTTAAATCCAACATTTTGCTCTAGAATTTCAAGGACTAATTAATAAAGCTAGACTAATTTGCACCAATGCTTGTCATTTTCAAAGTCTTCTTATTTATTCGATATGGCCATTCTAACTGTATTCATAAAAACATGCAATTGTATATTCAGACATATTTAAAATATACTCAAAGAATTTTGTCAAAAATTGAACTAATTATATGCGTAAATGACATTTTCCATATACTCTGTTATTGGAACTTCTATAGTTGGTAAGGTAATTGTGAATCTTATCTAATTAATATTCTATTTATGATAACTTCGTGTTTTTGTATTTAAATATCTGCATTTTTTTTTCATGAATTTGTCTCAAAACATTATTTGAAAATATCAACTCAATGCCATTTCAGAATGAACAAATATTTTTCAGGCCCTTTAAACCTTAACAACAGAACCTCTATAGAAGTGCCTCTCTCCTCACTAAAAATGTATCTTGTATTGAATGACACAGAAAATAGGGAGGGTAACGTTACATATGTCAACGAAATTTTTAATTTTGTAGTTGCTGCTCCTGTGAATTCTTCTCACTGAAAAACAATTGATATGATTAAAAACACCTATCAAAGTCATTAATATTTAATGCAAAAAGCAACAGATGGCCAACACAGTAACATGTACGATTACCAACAGCTTCTTTATTCAAAATAGCAAAAAAAAATAAAAAAAAAGAAATGCCGACAACTGCAGGATTCGAACCTGCGCGGGCAGAGCCCAAAAGATTTCTAATCTTACGCCTTAACCACTCGGCCAAATTGCCATAATTCTTGGCAAAAAATATTGCTCGTTTGGTTTGTTCAATTTTTACTGTATGCTCATCAAAATGAAGTAAAAGTTAAACTACAATGTTGCATGCTATTGAAAACAAAAAAATAGGAAGATTTCCAGCTTTAAAATTTGTCTTCTTACCACAACCGTTAATGTTATTGATATGGTTTTACCATAGCCAAGATTCTGTTTGTTCAAAAAAGAAAACAGATTTCAGTGTGCCCAATGAAAAAGTAAAAAAGAAATGACGACAACTGCAGGATTCGAACCTGCGCGGGCAGAGCCCAAAAGATTTCTAATCTTACGCCTTAACCACTCGGCCAAATTGCCATAATTCTTGACTGAAAATTTTGCAGGTCTAACTGATGCGTTGTAAAAGTGTTTTTTGTGTGTGTATTTTTTTCCAGGTAGAATTAAATATGTTGAAGACGCGTTTTTAGATATCTTCAATGAAAATCAGATAATTAGGTTTTCATCGATCCAAGATAAAGAAATATAACCAGAAAAATAGAACCAACAGAGACGGTTTACAAATGAGCAGAGTGAATAAGCCAACTTTGAGCAAATCTTCAAAGAAATTGAAGCAAGCCACGATTCAAACCAGCACAAAGAGCAAAACATTGTTATGTTCAACTGTGCGGAATTCTTCAAACAATATCATTGAAACGCGTGTTGTAAAATGTTCTGATTGTTTGATGACTTACAACAAATTTGATCCTATTGAAGTGCATAGACATCAGGAGTTCCATGATCTGCAAATGAAGGGGTTGAAATGGAGCATTAGTAATTATATGAAACAAAGCAAATTTGTTTACAATCCAACGGAACAGGCTGGTTTGAAAAGTCGAACCACCCCTGATATTCTGACAATGTTTGCCTCAAACAAGAAACTCCAGACTCCAACACCGTCAAGCTCGCAGCTGGTTTCTAAATCGAGTACTGGCTTAGATGAGTACATAGTGGAAATTCAGCAGAACAACGTTCAAGAAGTCAAGCTTGCAGAAAAATTGCTTGATCTTGTAAACGAAGAGCTTACTGCTCCAAAGGACGAAAATGGGTTTTGGATTTATGGAGATGGGAAGTGTTTTGTGTTTTTGAAGAATGGCCGTGCGGTTGGTGTGATAACGCTGGAAAATTTGCAGACTGCCTCGTATAAGATGAAGTGGATGGTTTTGTCGACCAAGCAGATCGTCGAACACGTGAACCCGGTATTCTGTGTGGGTGTGTCAAGGATATGGGTCTCTAAACAATACAGAAGACACGGTTTTGCAATGAAGTTACTTCAGACGGCATGTAAGCACTCTTTTGCGGGGAAAGAGTTAAAGCCATCACAAATTGCTTGGTCCCAGCCCAGTGACAGTGGCTCGAAAACAGCCAAGGAATTCAACTCCGTACTTCACAAAAAAAGTGGCGAACTTCTCATTCCTGTGTACTTGTAAAATGATGTTTCAAATAAAAGATATTCAGGTATTAGGATATTGATTGTGATATTTCTACATCTCTTTACATATATATACTACATATATATATAACTCTATAGGTTGGTGGTTGTTTTTTTTTTCTATTTTTGACATTGTAAAATCTAGTATTTGGAATCTTTTCTATAAGTTCCTGATATCTTTCTTACACTACCGTTACTGATAGTTCTTGGGAATCCAGACCCCCCTGATAGGGCAGATGACATGTGGTAGTTACTTTGAGAACCAGACATAGTACTGGAACTGATATTTTTACCACTCGATCTTCTTTGTTGCTGTTTGGCAACATAAAGCATCTTCATGTCTTGGTCGTCGATCGGAGTAACGTTTCTTCTACTTGTCATGCTGACGTCTGCTTCAGTTTCCAAGTTTTCCTGGGTGGTGTTGGCCATGTTTGTCGTCCCCATATTTTTGGATTTTTGTCTTCTGCCAGGTATACTATTGATTTCTTCAATTGTGTTTGCACCCTGGTGACCCTTTCTTGGTTGACCCGGTGATCTTAGTGGGACCCCATGTTTCAAGTTGTGACCCATTGGAGAAGCTGTTTCCGGAGGTATAATGATTCCACTCAAATCAGCTGCATCTAAATCTTTGTCTCCATCTAAATCTTTGTTGTGTTTATCTAAACCCAATTTTTTGTCCTTACCGTGGGGATGCTGCTGTTGTTGTAAATACTGCTGTTGTTGCTGAATTTTTTTCTTTTGAGCTCTGTATTCTTCAACACTAATCAAGGGATACATCCCATTGATCAAATCACTAGGTTCTATACTCATTCTCATTGTATATTTCCACTCTCTGAATGTTTGTTGATTTAAATACAACCAGTGCTGTTGTGGACCAACAACCATACCTGGTCTGATAACCCTCAAGAACCCAATACACTCATTGGCAGTAAATCCGTGTTTGTATATCAAATACGCACCAATCAAACACCCTGTTCTACCCAACCCAGCTTTACAGTGCACGGCAATTTTGGGGGCTTGATCTTCTAAATCATCAAACTGGTTGATGATGGTTTCCACACATCCAATAAAATTAGTGACAATAGACATATCGGGACAAGAACCATCTTCAAAGATCATGTCCAAATGCTGAATATCGTTGTTTTCAAAATGAACCTTGTTGTAAAGATGTGAATTCAATCTCACTACAAGTTGCACATTGGTTTTTTTGAAAATGTCCAACACTTTTCTAAAAGTTCTATTAATTTTCTGGTTAGGAATGTTTCCTGAGTTTGAATCAATATTTTCTCTTGGAGAAGCAAAAGCAATGAAATTTGGAGTCAACACGTTTAAATCACCATTCTCCACTCTTTCATAATATTCATAGTTGTCTAAATCCATTTTTTGCAAATCAATTAAACCACATTCTTTTGCACGCCAACACCCGTAACAGATATCTTGGATAGTGATTTCAAAATCAGCATTGGAATACCCAGCATCTCTGAAAGGCATGAATGGGGGATCGACTTGTGAAATTGGTTGCAAAACTTGATGAGGAGTCCAACTCTGGATCAAAATCATGTAGCAACACAACAGACACGCAGCATTTGCTCTTTGTCTTGTCGATGTGGAAGAGTAAAAAACAACGGCCCTGTTCAAATTTTCTTCTCTGGTAAGCAGGTCATGTAACTTGACTGCAAATCTGTAAAGATGACCAATGTTGAAAGGACCAAAATCCAAGTGGAAACTGTTATAAAACAACTCTTCTTCCATTGTGTAAAAAGTCACATCGACAGTATCTTCCGGGATATAGTCGTAAGCACCCAAGTACACTCTTCCTCTTAAAAATTCAATGGTATTGTCAAGGTACAGTTTTTTAGCCATCTTGGATCGAAGCGGGGTATTCTTGTTTGGTTTTTGTCTTTGTTAAGTTATACTCGATAAATTTAGATATAATCGAATCGACTATTGAGGTAATAAAAACCAGAATGAAAAGGAATAAAAATCTTACAGATCAACAGACAACACACTAGCAACTAAAGTAATTTCAAAGGTTAAACTTATAAAAATTGTTAAGCATACATAGTAATAATTTCCAATGAGTATGCATACCATTTCGAAAATAGATCCCAATATGATATTTTCAAGTTGACAATAAAGTATCGAAATTATTTTCTTATGGAGTGAAAGAATAACAACAACAAGATCAAAAATTTCATTATGTGTGTAAACAAAAAATCCTAAAATGGACAAAATCAAATTTGTTTACAAAAATTGACTATTTAGGAACTTTAATGAATCAAAAAAAAAAAAAAAAAAAAAAAAAGATCTTTGCTTCTTCTTCTGTCCCTTTTTTGTTGTACAAGAAATTTAAAAAAGGAAAACAAAAAATAAAATCTCCAGGGGGCGAGTCGAACGCCCGATCTCAAGATTACTCATTTCTTAATAAACCTTAGTCTATTCAAGAATATATTACAGTCTTGCGCCTTAAACCAACTTGGCTACCTAGAGGTATTTACGTTTTGTTCTATATTTCAGTTGAGTATATTGAAGTCTCTACAATTTTAAAACATTCACATGCTCAATCACTGTGTGTGTTTTTTTTACCTTTTTTTATAATGCATGTGGGAATTGTTGTTGTCAGTTTGTTTTAAATTTTTGGATAAGAGGGTATGGGGATAGAATAGTAAAGATACATTTTCTCAAATAAGCATAAACAAAAACAATAAACAAAGAACCAAGGACATTGTTTTAATAATGTTTAGAGACAGAACGAATTTATTTGTGTCGTACCGTAGAACGTATCCGAGATCATTTCATACAACGTCCAAGGGGGGGTTGGATAAAGGATACGGTGAGGAAGAGGGTATTCCTATGTTGGATGTTGTTGATTTTGACAATGACGATACATACGGTGACGGTGGAGTGAACAATTCTCTTACCATGATTACAAAGAATATCCTCAAGCCGATTGATGCCAAGTTGGCCACCATTGACGATTTGATGGGGAACGAGTTGATGAAGCTCTATAAAAAAGTGATGTTGCCTGGTTTCCAGGACAAGACTGAGGATATTAACAAGATTGAAAGTTTGAATTTCCAAATCATCAAGTACTTACAGATATGTTCCAATTCTATCCAACTAATAAAAGACAACACTACAGCAGCCTCCTCGCAGGCTGGACAGTTGAGGTCTGTTGGGATCACTATAATACTTGAGAATTTGGGTAAAGCGTATGCGAGGAAGATTCAGAGTCGGTCCAACAAGTTCAGAAAGTTGCAGAACAACTATTTGAAGTTTTTGAATAAAGACGATTTCAAACCTTTACCCAGTAGTACCAAGAACAGTGCTGCTGATAACACGATGGACCTCTTGTTGCTGGAAGAAGACGAGGAAGTGGTTGCTGATGGGACTCTTGATGCAGCAGAGTACTCGCAGTCTGTGTTGAACCAGCAGAGGTCTGTGCAGGCACAAAAGTCGCAGCAGCGGAAGTCGGAGTACTTGAAGAAGCGTGACGAGGAGATAACAGAATTAGCCAAAGGTGTGTTGGAAGTGTCGACGATTTTCAAGGAGTTGCAGGACTTGATCATAGACCAAGGTTCTGTGATTGACCGTATTGACTACAACATCGAGCTGACCTCGACATCGGTTCAGCAGGCGCAGCGTGAGTTGAACACGGCAACAAGGTACCAGAAGCGTGAGAGCAAGTGTAAGATCATTCTTTTTTTGACGTTGCTTTGCATGTTTCTGTTTTTCGTGTTCATGTTGAAACCGCGTTCTGGGAGTACCAAAACAGTTATTGTTGAGAAGCCTATAGGTGTTCAAGAGCCGCCTTTGTCCTTGTTATGAAACAAGAGATTTAGACTCTGGCACAATATTGTATACATAATTGTTATTTTTTTTTAAACATATAATTAACGAATCCTAGATATAAACTAAATACTATTACATAAACACAGACACATCGGTGGATAACAATCTTGTTGTGTTTTGCTTTACGATTTATCTAAAGTTGTAGATGTTGCTGTTTTGAATGGATTGCGGGGTGAATTTTTTGTTGTTTGGAAGTCTTTTTTTGTATCCTGGTCTGTTGAACTGTGGTTGTTGTTGAGGAAATCTTCTGTCCCCGGACATACCCTGTTGACCGTTGTAGTGGGCGATATTGTTGTTGTTGTTTAAACGCGTTTGTTGCTGATGTTGAGGAGCGTAGCCCTGGTTGTAGCCGTACATCTGCTGTTGCATCATAGGGTTTTGGGTGGGAGCTTGCATACGCTGGTTCGTAGGATTTTGTTGTGGAACAAAGTTCTGTTGAGGTTGAGGTTGTTGAGGAACCGCATTTTGTGGGGTGTTTTGCTGGTTCTTTTTGTAGTATTCTGGGTTGACGCCTCGTTGGGAGACAGAGGTGAAAGTGGAGCCCAACTCGCTGATGCCATCGTCGTCGATTTCTGGTCTTTCTGAAGGATCGATGGTGTTTTTTCTGAAAAACTCCTCGTCTTCTTCGTCAATCGTACCACTGGTGGTGTTCTTTTTGTTGTTGTTGTTGTTGTTGTTGTTGTTGTTGTTGTCGTTCAATAGCAACACAGAGTTTGGTTTCAAATCAGCAGTAACCAACGTGTCTGTTCTTGAGTGGTTGGTGACGTTGTTCAAGTGGGACAATTGTGGTTGTCTAATGGTGGAAGCAGGATATGGCTTGGAACCACCACCACCAGTGTATCCGTTAGGCATCTCGCTGTACTTGGAAGAAGAGTCAGAAAAGTCTCTGGTATTGGTGTTGAGGTTGCTGAAGGTTGCTGAAGTAGGTGTCAGAACAGCAGAGAACGGTTGTTGTTTTTGTTGGTTTCCATGCAGGGAAAGATCAGAGCCGTCAGCGGTTTCCTCATTCACGACAGGTTTAGTGAAAAAAGTGTCTTGAGACACAGAGTTTTTGTTGCCCATCTTGCTTTGCACCCCAAGGACAGTAGAAGAGTTATTTTGAGACTCGCTGTACAAGTTTTCAGAAGTCTGGTACGCTTTAGGAATCCCAGCATTGAAGAAATCTTCGTCTTTGTAGGAAAGATTCGTGATGTTGATGTCTTCCTTGTCGGTCATGGTGTCTTCCTTTTCCAACAAGTTTTCTCTTCCTCTAGAGTAACTCCCAAACCCATCAGTTTCTGTACCATAACGGTCATTATCATTGTCATCTTCACCGACATCGTCTCCAACGTCCCCATTGTCCTTGTAGTATGTCTTGTTGATGTATATCAAAAAGACCAAGGGCAACGAAATTAAATTGAGAACAGGTGCAGGAATCAAGATCCACGCACACCAATCAATACTTGGATAGAACAATAAAAAGACCACAATACAACCAAGACCAGTCCCAATAAAAGCCAACAAGTTCACACACAAAACAGAAACAAAAGCTGCAAACGAGGCAGGCAATACAAAAGTGTGTAGAATGTTCAAAATCAAAGAAATAAAAGTAATCCCAGCACTCGCAGGAACAACCATCAACATTCTCCCCAAAATCTTTCTTGAATTAGAAGATTTCAACTTCCAGTGGTCCTGTCCGTTGTCCAAGTCCTGGTATCTGTGTGGACTGTAACTTGCCGAGGCCTTGGTGCATGTGCCCTTTGAGCTGTTGCAGACTCCAAAAACACCGTATCTTTGGCCGTTATAAGAACTCAACCCGATCTCCTCGTACACAGGTGCTGTGATACATGCAATAGCCAAAACACATGCCGCAATAATCTGTAAAACTGCTAATACAGCAGTGTAAGCTTTTGCTCTATTGACCATTTTTGATTGTTGTTGTTTGATTGTTTGGTATGTTAAAGTTTTAATGTTTTTTTTTTCTTTTTCTTAAATTCCAATAGAACACAACAATACCATCTATATTGTATAATATAATATACTATAATATTATATTATATAGTCCAACTCTGTATATACGTGAAAGCTCATAGAACATCACTCCTTACTGATATTGAATCATCTACTTCAGATTAGTTATACAATACCATATATAAAAAATTAAAGGTTTCTCAAAATTATCTCCCGACTTATATATAAATATTTATTACAGGAAACAACTAACCGTATTAAACGTGGTGAAACATATAATTCTTAAAAACTGTTGATTATGATAATACTCAATACATCAAGCCAAGACACTAAAACCAGCACACACACACACACACACACACACACACACACAGTCGGACTAATTAGGATAATAAATTGGTTCATGTTTTTTAAAGAAACTATTAATAAAGCCTCCCAAATTTGCAAATTAAGTCGAACTAATTAGTAAGTTGTTGTGGCAGTTATACCCACTAATATCCGTGCTTTACCAAAAAAATAAAATAAAAAAAAAAAAAAAAGTATCAAATGATAGTTAGTACCAAGATTAATTATTTAAATCGATCGATAAACGTAAATAAATCAAATCCCGACAATATCTCTCTCTCTCTCTCTCTCTCTCTCTCTCTCTCTCTTCAAACAAAATTGTCTTCCACATTGTTGTACTGTACTGTACTGTACTGTTGTGTTTCTATTTTTAAATCAAACATCAACTTGATACGTGGCTGTCTACTTGTTCTCGTCATTGATGCCAACATGGGTATTGATTGGTATCTGGTAGAGTGAAAAAAAAAGGTTATTGTGCAATTTAAAAAGAAAAGGAACAACAGTAAGTGAAAAATAAAACCCAGCAAAAAATAAAATAAAGAAAAAAATAAAGTAAAAAAATGTTCTACAATGGTTTCTTTCCAGCTATTATCATATTTCTATAAATACCACCAAACTGTTTCACACACACACACTACTCTGTCTGTATATAATATGATTAAAATCAAAATAAAATTTTATTGATTTTAATATCATGTGGTGTGTCTTGTTGTATGGTTATTATTGAGAGATTGACAAAAATGAGAAAAAAAAAAAAAACATTTTTTAAACAAGTTTTACTTATTTAGGAAATAAAATGGGTTTTTTTTTTTTTTTGTTTTTTTTTTTGTAAAAGGTTATTTTTAGGTTTTCACTACGTAATTCTCACACACAACAAAACTTTGCAGAGAGAGAAAATAAAATTAAAAAAAAGAGATACAGTATGTATGTATTGTGTGACACTTACTGTGGTGGTGGGTCTTGGATTTTAGTTATTAATGGTTTGTTATTCAAAAACATGTGTTACCCTTCTTCTTTTTTTTAAAAAAAAAAAAATAAAAAAAATTAGTGTGTATCACGTGATTAATTTGTGCGGGTGATTTTTTTTTTGTTTTCTGTTGACTTTTGTTTTTTGTTTTTTGTTTGTTTTTCTTTTATCCTTTTTAGGATCCAAGAGAAAAAAGATGATTATGCTGCAGAGGTATTGTTTCATTGTGAAAATAAACAAATGATAGTGCGAAACACAGAAGAGAGATATTGAGACGTGGAATTTCTATACTGTGCTGATGTGTAGTTGGTGTTGATTTGATGATAATACTAAGCGGTAAGAGAGGTGTGTGTTTTGTTGTGTGTTTGGCACTGGAAAGAATTTCTGGATGAAAGAGCCGCGGAGAAAAAGAGAGAGAGAGAGAGAGAGAGAGAGAGAGAGGTGGGGTGTAGAAGTCACACGTGCCAGCACCCACTGTTCCCGGAGTCCCACGTGACCAACGTTGGTGAAAAAAAAAACAACAAAAAAACTGGTGAATTCATTCTTTGTAAAGGAGGAAACAGGAAGAGGATCTGTCATGCGTGGATGTATGTAGGAGACAATAGTTTAATTAAAGTTTGTTTGTTATTTTGTTTTTTTATAAGGCTGAGATTTGTGATAAAAGATGTATTTCCAAAAAAAAAAAACACAGAAAGATCAAAAGGAAATAAAAAAAAAACCCCCCCCAAAGATGTCGGATATAGGTCATTCTAATTACATAGATCTCAGTTCTGTGAATAGTGATGACTATAACAACAGCAACAACAACAACAACAACAACAACAACAACAATAACAATAACAACAACAAGAATCTCAAAAAGAGGTGGTCCAATGAACCGGAAATTGCAGGTTTCGACAAGTTTGTCACGATAGATTGGCCAGAAGAGAGGTCGAAGGAGGCCGTGGATAAAGCACAGGACAGTCAAACCCATTTGAGTGACGACTTGAGAGTGAACCACGTGTATACCAACAATTCGATAGGGAGTGTCATACACAGGTACTTGAAACATATTTTTACTGAAAATTGGACACCTTTTATTATCTTGACGTTGATGGGGATATCCATTGGGTGTATTGCAGGTTTCATTCAGATTTTCACTGAAAACTTGGTCAATTGGAAATCAGGGTACTGTTCCAAGAATTGGTTGTTAAACAAGTCCTTTTGTTGTTCGACAGCAACTGAGTTTGAGAGTCAGTGTGTTTCCCAAGGCTTTTGGGTGAATTATTCAAATCCAGTTTTGAAATTTGTGGTTTTCCTTGTTTTGTCTGTTTTTTACATTTCTTTAAGTGCATTGTCAATAAAGTACATTGCACCAATGGCAACAGGGTCAGGGATCTCCGAAATTAAAGTCACTGTCTCTGGGTTCATTTACAAAACAGATTTTTACCACATATTGACACTACTTGTGAAATCAATTGCATTACCTCTAACTATTGCTTCAGGAATAAGTGTTGGGAAAGAAGGTCCCTCAGTGCATTATGCCACATGTTGTGGGTTTATCATTGCAACTTTTTTTTTAAAATATAAGAAAAATAAGTTATTAAACGCAATCAGTTCTAGTAGACCTAATGCGTCGTCATCAATAAGTGCACAATTTGATTCTTTAAACTATACAGAATTAAGTGAATACATGATTGCAGGTTCTGCAGGCGGGGTTGCTGCTGCGTTTGGGTCTCCTATTGGTGGGGTTTTGTTTGCATTGGAAGAAATCATCACATCATCAGACTATAATCTGTCCACACTATGGAAATCATACTATGTCACGATGATGTGTATTGCAACTTTGAAAACTATTAATCCTTTTAGAAACGGTAAAATTGTTCAGTTTGAAGTGACATATGCTAAAGATTGGCATGTTGGTGAAATCCCAGTTTTCATCTTGCTAGGGATTTTTGGTGGGATATATGGTAACGTTATTTCGAAATTGAATGTGTATTTTGTTAATTTCAGAAAAAAACACTTGGCAAATTATCAATTACAAGAAGTTTTGATCATTACCGTATTGACTACTTTTATTTGCTACTCCAACCAGTTTTTAAATCTAGACATGTCGGAGAGTATGGAGATTTTGTTCCACGAATGTGTTGGTGTAGACGACTCCACATGGGATCATCAACTATGTTCTATAACTACATCGTCTTTTTGGAAATTTTCTCAAATTTCTTTCAGTCTATTGTTTGCCACAGTCATTAGAAGTGCTCTTATTGTCATTTCTTATGGTTGTAGAGTCCCCTGTGGGATTTTTGTCCCCTCTATGGCCGTTGGTGCTACTTTTGGTAGATTTATTAGTTTACTAGTGGAAAGATTCATTACTGGACCAAATGTCATTACTCCAGGGACTTATGCATTTTTAGGTGCTGCAGCTTCTTTAAGTGGGATTACTCATTTGACATTGGCAGTCGTCGTCATCATGTTTGAGTTGACAGGTGCATTTTTTTACATCATCCCAACAATGATTGTGGTTGCTGTTACCAGAATGGTTTTTGCAAACTACGGAACAGGACTTGGAATTGCTGAACAGATGATCATTTTCAACGGAATGCCCTTCTTGGAAGACAAATACGATACCAATTTATCAGTGGAATACATGGCAAGCGACATTATGACCTCTACTGGACTAGAAACTCTACCGGAAAGCGTATCCATCAGAGACTTGAAAAAAGTCATTTCCCAAAACAACAAAAACAACTCACATCAAGGTTATCCGGTAATTACATTGAATAACAAATGTGTTGGTTACGTCAAGAGAGAAAACTTGGGAACTTTCATAGTAATGAACAACATAGACAGTTTGGAAATAGATTTCCACTCAACAAGAAACATAAACGATATAAACACGGATACAAACTTGGAATCATCATCTTCGTCTCCGTCCCCCTCTTCAACAAGTGGATTTCTGATGGACAAATCATTAGTGGTTATCAAAACGACAACTCATATAACCCTGATCCATGATATTTTTAAAAAAGTGGGTCCAAAAGTTGTTATGGTAGAAAATGAAAACGGGGACTTGCAAGGCCTAATTACAAGAAAGGACTTGATGAAATTTGAAAGACTGAGGCAAAAAGACCTAGAAGGTCCACTATACACTTTCAACGAAGAATGGGATACATTTTTGCTAGCTACTTTTGCCAAAATCAAATCCAAGATTAAATTGTAAGTTCAGTATCGTGATTTTCCACATTTAATATGATCTGATCTATCAGGATAAAAACGTAAATTTTTATGACTAATATAAGTTAACTTTAAATAAAAAATATTATACATTGTATGTATACAAAAAAAAATACACACATCAGGATAGAAAACAAATAAAAAAAAGAGTGTACATGTTTTCGTATGTTTCTTGCTCAATCTTCTCTCCATTTACCCTTGACTTTGTATTCGTCGTAAACTTTTTTGAAATATGTCTTACCAGAGTAATCCAAACTGGCGTTCACAGTCACCAATTCATCTTGTGATAGTATATCAAAAATAGCATAGATCGAGGTGATCAATTCTTGTCTCAATGCATTGCTCAAGGAGTTGTTGTTTTGTCCCACACATAACTTGATGTATTTTAACAAGACAGGGCTGATGGAACGTCTCAAGTTCTTTTTCAGCATGGAAATTTTAGAGTGCAACAACTGAGAGTCACTGGAACCCGTAGGCTTGGATGGTTCGCAGTAGTTGGTTATCAATCTGGCAATGTTTTGAGCAGCTTCAACAGACTCCTCTTTGCTATGACTTAAAACCTCCAAGTAGAAGCAAATAGCACTGTTGACCAAGTGATAACGGTTGGTCAATCTGAAGTGATGAAAGTTTAGTACACTTGATAAAAGTTGCGTAGTAATCTCAACACACTCTTCGAACTTGGAGTTTTTCAACTGACATTTGCTCACTAGTTTACAACACATTGGGAATAATAACTCAATGGAATATTGAGAAAAGATCCATTGCTGTGTGACTAGCAAGTGTTTGACTGTGTCAACAATCGATAATAGGCTATCCATACACTCTTCGTCATCACCCAGTTCAATGATTTGACCAATGGAATGAGTAAAAGACACTGTAAGTGTTTCGTCTTTACTCGGAATGTTCTTCAAAAGGTTTCTATAAACTTCCAACACAGCTAATTTGTAGTCGCTATCACTGTTAATGTTGGAAGCAATTTTTTTAAAAATAAAGTTGAAAACAGAAACATCAGCAGCAATTTTGGTTTTCACAAAAGTAGACAAGCAAGCAGGATGATAGCCATTACTAGCCAAAACCAGATAGTGGACCAAACCTAATAAGATGTCTTCCTGAGTTTCCAAAGTGGTTGTGAACAATGCAAAAGTGTCACAAATTTTTTCTTCATTTTCTGGATCACAGTCTTTAAAGTGGAATGTCAAATTGTTTTCCTTTTCTGAGTTGAAAAGAGGACTGATTTTTTCTTTAATGAAATCCTGTTTGAACGAGAAGTCTTTGGAAGTCAAGACTTTATAAAGTGATTGCATACTCCATTGATTGACTTGAATTGTAGTAAAACAGTAATTTATGAAAACCCTCAAAAGTTCATCCATGTTTGTACCAAATAAGTCACTTTGTAAATTATCAGATAAAAGAATAATAATTAGACTTGCCGATGAATTAGCTTCATTGTCCATGTTGCTAATCAAATATTGAAAACTACTATTAATGAAATCAGTGCTTTCCCTCCAACGTGTCAAATGATTATTCCATACAATTTTAAAGATTTGTTCATCGTATTTCAAAGTTGACACTAGTTTGTTGAAATCAGTTTCTACTTGAGACCTAAAAGTAGGATATTCAGTTAACAAGTATGAAATAGAGTCGTATTCTGTCAAAGTACTGATGTTTTCAAAAAGAGTATCGATCAAAGAGATTCTAGTGTTCTTGTTCCAACATTGAATAGGAATTAAATCAACAAACTTAGTATTAATGAATTCTTTTTTCTTGGTGATTGATTCAAAAATATTTGAAACCAACTCATACATAATCTCTTCTTCTTCAAAGATATCGTTATTGCTTGTGTCATCGGATCTCAAGATAGCAGTCAATGTGGATGGATACTCATTGATCAACTTGTTACACAAATATTGTAGTTGTGGTTTAGAAAATACTGCATTGATCAAAGAGGACCATCTTGAAAACAATAGTTGATATAGACTTTCTTCATCTCTCAATTTTCCACTTTGTAACCATTTCATCACACCGTTGGAAATAAGTTCATTAGGGATTTCTATTAGTTCTCTCAATTTAAACAATGTGAAGTAGTAATATTGATCATGCTGTTGATTTTTTTTTGAATTGTATTTTTTAATCAATAATTCATATTGATCATTCCAGTCCTCCAAATCTTGCTGAATATCAAAACAGGAATAGTACAATTCCATCACATTGAATGTTAATTCCCAGTTCATGATTTTGTTTGCGTTTGTTTTAAAATCAAAAATTAAAAAAATTAAATCGTGTAAAACTGTTTTTAGTTCTTGACTGTCCTTGATATATTGCAAACTGACAGGATTATGCAAACCTTTGATTACAAATAACAACAAAGAGGGAGTGTCATTTAGCTTGTTGATAATCATTAACAATTGAGTGGTTGACAAATTGGAAATATGCGCACTAATAATACTATGATATTCAGAGTTTGTAATTAACTTAGAGGTTGGGTGATCATTGTTGTATGAAATTAACACATCAGTAATAAAAATATGAAATTCTCTGGCATTGACATAACATAAAATCAATTGTTCCCAAGCAGCTAA
Organism: Hanseniaspora occidentalis var. citrica; assembly: GCA_030573535.1. NCBI lineage: Eukaryota > Fungi > Ascomycota > Saccharomycetes > Saccharomycodales > Saccharomycodaceae > Hanseniaspora > Hanseniaspora occidentalis. Next base: position 61,402 of record JAJMDI010000171.1, read on the forward strand.
TTCATTATTCTCTGTTTCTTCTAATTTACTCATAATCAAACCAACATTATTGATACCTAATTCAATGTTAATTTTCAATGCATCCTGAACTAGTTTCCATTGAATATCCGTAGAATTCAAAGTGGTCAACAAAACTTTGTTTAGAATTTGCTCTGAGATTAAGTTTTTCTTTGTCAAATTAGATAGACTGCTCAAAAGTTTTGGTACAATTGTAGATGTGATTTCACTGATTTGCTCGAAAACGCTTTCAGTAAAGTCAGATTTGGTTTTGACAACCATTTCAAATAACTTGACTAATGGCTCTTGATCATTACTATCACTTGACTTGATAGCTTTTTCAAGCAATTTAGGAATATGCTGTTTGTCGTCTATGATATCAGGATGAAATACATATTTGTAGATCACTGAATTTAAAATATGGTTATCAACTTTGAAAAACTGAAGCAAACTATTTGGAGATTTGTACAACAAGTATTGTAAAAATCTTGATTGATCAGCTTTGGAGTGAAAGTCCATCAACAACATCAATTTTTCAATCAATGTAATATCAAAGGTTTCCTTCTCAACAAAGCCGCAAATCATTTTAAAACAAAGATCTGGTTGTTGCACGTCTAGAGACAATGATGATCGTTTCACCCTGTTCAAAAAATTACTAATTTCTATTTCTAATTCATCATTTTCTTTTAAAAATGGTTGCACATTAACTAAAATTTGATAAAGTTTCAGTTTTTTGTATAATTTAATCAGCAACTTCAGATCTGAACTAGCAATAATTCTGTCCCAAAGTTGATTGCACAATTTCCACATTTCAGCATTTTTGATAAAATTGTTTTTGTTTTGTTCATTGAATCTGTCAACTAATAGTTCGAAAACAAACAAATCACCTCTTGGAAAGTAAATCCCATTATAATCGTTTTTCACTAGATCCACAATGACCGGTATTTGGATCTGTTTGGATCTCAAATATTTACTCAAGCTTTCACTATTTGTTGGTGATTGCGACATAACTGATGAGACCAATGATTGTGTGCCTTTATATTTTTTTTCTTTGCAACTCAAGGAAGAAATTTGTTTTATGAACTCTAGTGAAGAGGTCTTGATCATCATCTATTTCCAAATTTCTTTTCACGTTACTATGAACCAGGAGAACGGCAAACTCACGTTGAAATAAAAAAAAAAAGAAATGTTTAC